>JAIMZG010000814.1:0-15206 GCA_020466075.1 Colletotrichum coccodes
ACAACAACAAGCATCGCTTCGTTGACGAACACGAAAGCCCGTCGCGAAGTCGTCAACGACAAAAATGTACACAGCCTACGCCCCGCTGCTGAATCCCCCTAGTCAGGCTCTGTTCGAGTTTCTTCATGATTCGGCAAGTAACTCCAGCGACCAATCTTATTAATGATTGCGACGGCATCAATCAACCAATGGTCAAATGTGCCCTAGGCTACCGCAGAAATAAAGGGGTGGGGAAAAGAGGGTTCTCGGCTTTTCACCGGGCTGTCGCTCATTTCGCCAACAGGTAGAATGTTTCTATTAGTGCTACAGATGAGAAAGCCACAAAACACTCGGGCAACAACCATAGAAGTCGCAGAACCCACCTGGTCTTTACTCTTAATACGGGCCGAGGGGTCAACAGGGAAATCAGTTCGTCGCTGGACCAAGCCAATAGGCTTCGGGAGTTTTGCCCGTCACCCATGATCCACCAGTCGTTATTCACGACAGCCTCTTAGCCCTTCTTCCGTCATCAACATCATGGTCGCCCAGGCGAGCGAACAATAAAGCGTGGCTATCCGATCAAGCTTTGATCATGGCCAAAGCATCAATCCATGGGCCGAGACATCAAGATGGGGACTTGAGAGAACAGAGGCGCGCTCTGACCAGCAGGAAGCTCTGCGAGACCCTTCTGGCCGTTGGACACCACCCACGTATCTGGCCGTGCCATTCCCCTCATCTCATTTCGGCCATGACGTCCGCAAATCCACCCCCAATTTCGGAAGATACGATCGATCTGCGCTAAAGCGAAAAGCAATGGCCGCGCAGCCACTGCCTTTCCACCTGAAACGTTGAAACATCGACAGCCTTCTGGGTCCAGGCCTGCACTAACGGTTGTTCTCGACAGGCACAGGAAACGACACTCAAAGGCCTTAGGCGCGGAGAGAGGGAGAGATAGAGGGAGAGTCATGTCGTGGGCCCGGTCGAACAAGGACCCTCCCCCTCATCGGCTCGAGAGTGCCGTTCGTCGGGCTTGCGTCCAAGCTTGCGTAAGATCTCGGTAACGACGACAATGCTCTTTCCCAGTCTGCCCTCCCACTTCACGTCAAAGCGTTTGCTCAACGGCTGATTGGGCTCTTGCCGTCAACCAAGCCAGCAACTACACAACACCAGCATCCCCCACGTTTGCAATTGGTGATACCGCAGGGACCTCAAGGCAGCCTTCGATCTCGTCTTCTTAAAAGGCCGCCATGTCGCCCGCGCTTGGGTCGAACACATTCCTGTCGCGTATCTAGTCCATACCAGCGAAACAGCGCACTGCCCATTTGGCTGTAAAATAAGAATAAAATAAAATACGAATTGAAAAATATACAAACACCCGAGTCACTCGCGAAGCTTTACTGACAGATTTGCACATGCATGTGAACAGGCCAGTCGGCCATCGGATTCCACTGCCATTGTTGTTTGGTTCTCGACTGCTCGACCCTCTAGCCCCCGGGCTTCTAGTGCCACACAAGACGGGACCGCCGTTGTTTCGACCAAAGACATTGAGCAGGAGCGGGGAATGGTACTCGGGAACATGAACAGTCATTGCGGCAATTGTATCATTCATTCGGTGGCTCATATGCCCACGAACAGTCAAGCTGATTTCCACCCATTCGCTTTTCTACAACTTGTTGTTCCATTGTCCGCCCATCTTTTGCTAGATGGAGAGCCATCGGGCTTCAATCCTGACTCGGCACCTGATGGCATGCAACATCACCAGCCCTCCTCAATCCACTGCCAATGGTCTCTCGTCAAGGATCCGTCCTACTCAGAGCCAGCTCCCATTGTTAAATAACCCCTTCCCGAGACGTCATTTTAACGACTCCCGGCTGATCTGTCTACGGCCGCCGGTGGCCCAAGTTGATTATCGGACGTGGATGCGGCGAGGGCGCGCCGCTGAGCCCGGGTGCAAGCGCAAAGCAAGCCGACGGGAAGGCTGCTTGTCCGAGAGACACTCCGCCATACACTTCCTGGCCTCGAGCAACCGAGCTCCCCGTAATGAATCATGAATGGGCCGCGATCACCACCCAGGGGCCGATAGGTGCCCAACGCCCGCGTCCTTCGCATCCCTTTGCACTTCGAGAATAGCATCCCTCGCTTCCGGTTTGGAAGCTGAAGGGCGGCGGCGGCTGGCTCTTGTAGTCTGCCCGTACCTTTGTCAAGAAGAAAAATCCCACCGGGCCGCTCTCGGGAGGCGGCCAAGAGCTTGCCGTCGATTGGACACGGTTGGCGATTCGGTATGATTCATTTTGCGAACACCAGATCTGTCCGGTGGCATTTGACCTACAATCAATGGCCTTGTCCCGTGCATTTCCGCTGCCACGTCTGGCCCGGGTAAATTCCATGCAGTGTTGGAATGCAGGGCCGGGCCAAGCGTCCCTTGAATCGACGCAGCTCGTGTACTCACTTGTCAAGTGTGTATTAGTGTGGACTTTCCAGGAAAGCTGAAGAGAGAATACCAAATACGTGCCCGCTCAAGCACAGAATGGCCTGGAGACTTGAAGAATCGTCGACGGGATCAGGCGGTCATACGCGCACCAAACAGGATTTCTCACGCCCATGGCGACCTCGAATTGGTCTATAAAGCCAAGTGAATTCCACTAATTTCGCCTCCTTTCGGGAGGGCTTACAGCCATGAGGCTCAAGTTTCTGCAACGACCGCTATAATACAGCAAGAGGAAAACAGCCCGGTATCGGGATCCTCCTGAAAACCTCCAAAAGGGGAACTGTCCGCAGTAAAAACCTTTGGACATGCCCTGTGCGGGCAAAGACCCAAGTTTCTACCATTGACGAACGAGGCCATGCCTCAAGCCAGAAACTTTTTTTTCCGTGTCGAAGGTCACCATCGCACATCTACCAGTGCCCTCGAAAACGCCTTCCTCCGGGACGGGACGTCCTGCAAGCTAATGGATCGGGAGGCAGAGAATATCGGCGAGACAAAAGAGAGATGAGAAATCAAGATGCCGACAATGAGGGAAAACGCCTGTTTGTCCTCTTTCCGCCTTTCCCCACCAGAAACATTTCATCGTTGTTACATAGGTGATAGGTTGCGCAAATGGGTGGGAAGTGCCATCATCTGTACCTGCGTGTGCTGCTTTATGCTTTCACTTCCGTCGCGTCGCCTTCACGGGCCTCTAACTGCTTCTTGAGCCCGGTGACTTCACTCGTGAGCAGTCCAATCTGTGCCTGCTTCGCGCTCTCTGCTTTCTCAAACGCCGTGACCTTATCTGACAGTTGTTTGACCTTGTCTTCGAGCTCTGGATGTATGCCCAAACACCGGGGTCTGTGGCAAACATGTTGCCGCCGTTTTCAGCGGCCTGGGTTCCACTTGAGCCACGGGCATGAGCGGACCCTGCCGGGGTTGCGCCGCCCTGTGTTGTTGGGGCGACGAACGCTACAGGAAGAGGTCAGCGTACATTCGATCAGGAGGGGAGGAATCCCAAGGAAACAACGAACCTGGCGAGGTGTGTCTGTCCGAGGGTCTACGGCCATACTGTTGCTGCTGGAATTGCTGTGTGAGACTCGGCGAACGTTGTCTTGCAATATTGTTTGTGTCGTGTCCAGGGCTCAGGGGCTTCGGACTTTCTGTCATGCCGCTTTGTGAGTAGACAGAGGCGCCACTTACAGGCACTGACGACACGCTTGTGTTGGGCGTATGAGCCCCAGCAAGGCTGTTAGGCATACTCGGAGACGTGTTTGAACTTGTCACGCCTCGGTCAACATTCGGCGGGTAAAGCCCACCTGTTCCGGGCCGGGGGCCTGCTGGCGGGTAGGTTCTGGAATGCGCATTGTATCCATCGATGCTTCCTTGCCCACCAGCAACATGCTGAGCCTTGATGCTCGGTAAGCTCAGGCGTCTCTCTTCTTCCGTCATATCTTCTTCGTTGGCATAAACTATGCCGGCCATCGAGTCATCGCCATCGTGCATACTCGGGCCATCCATGTCGTCCGTTTCGGCAAAGCTACCCATGCTGGACCGGCGACCGGCACAGCCACCAGCACCTTTGCTGTGCCGGGCCAATGCGTCCCCCCGGGCAAACTTGCGATCACACTTAGGGCATATGTGGGGCTTCTCGCCGGTGTGAAGTTTACTGTGACGCTTCAAGTCATGAAGACGGCGGAAGCGCATGTTACATTCCTGGCATATGTAAGGCTTCTCCTGGCTGTGTGTGAGCAAATGGCTCTTGAGGTTGTGATGGCGTGTAAACTCGGTCTCGCAGAACGGGCATTTGTGCTTTTTGCCAGACTGGGTGGGGGATTCGTGTCCCGGCGACGGCATAGGGAAGCTCATGCCGCGCGTGGTGGTGCGGGCATCATGGCAGCGGCTTGAAGTGATCCAGGGTATGACAGTGATCCGGCCGTACTCTTGTCATCGTGAACCGGGGCCGGGGCCGGGTGCGGCGGCTGGGGGTGATGCTCTGGCTGATGCCCTGGCAGATGCTCTGACTGGTGCTCCGGCTGGTGCTCCGGCTGATGCTCCGGCTGGTGCTCCGACTGATGCTGAGGTTGATGCTGAGGCTGCTGAGGCTGCTCGTTGATCTTGGGATCAACATCCATTGGGCCGGGGCTAGCCGTTACAAGAGCGCCTGCTATGCTGGCTGCGCTCGTCGCGCTCTGTGGGCTAATCTCTGAAGCCTCTGCTGGCGCATTGCTGGCCTGCGGTATTATCACGGCCTCAGGTGCCTTTGTAGAGGCTTCCATAGAAGCCGTGGGAGCTTGCGGCGCGTCGTCAGCTCGGCTCATGGCAGCGATACTGCCAGCGAGGACAGACAAAACCGAATGGCCGGGATTGTCACTTGATGCGGGAGGGTTTAAACGCTGCTCGCGCTTGCGTTCCTCTTCAAGAGCCTCTAGAGCGGCCGCGGCTGTCAAGGGCGTCGGTGAGCGGCGTGACGACGCCAAGGCAAAGCGCGCGGATTTCGTAGGGGAGGGATAGTCGGCGGAAGGGGCGGCAGCGGGAACTGGGCCGTCGGCGGCGTGATCAATAATAGTAGTTGGCGATGTTGGGGTAGATTCGCGCGCCCTCTTGAGCGACTTGGTGCGAGCAGGATCTCCTCCAAGCGCAAAAACGTCTGATGCGACGGGCGGCGTCGCTGCCAGAAGAGGGGCTTCGGTCGCGATGGGACCGTTATCCGAGGCCATGGGCGGGCGAGAGCATCAAACTTGATAATTGAGTTTCTTGAGTTGGAAATGGAAGCTCCGATGCGACCGCGTCGTCGTTGTTGATGGTCAACGACGATTCATGTGAGCTTCGAGTCGTTCAGCCACACGTGGCGGTTATTTTCGTGGACGGGCTCAGGACCCCGAATTGACGGGACGAGCGGACGAGTCGCGGTGGAATGTGGCGGAAGCGACGACGGTTGAATTGAAGTACGGCTGACGCAAGCAGTCTCGATGGCGACTGCGCAAGGTGCTTTTCGGGAAATTGGGGGCGCGCACAAAAGCCGTGGCGGGACGAGGTCTGACTGGTGAAGTTGAAGTTGAAGTTAAGGAAGAGTGGAAAAGGAAGACGAATTCTAAGTGTGGCAGAAGCTGGAGGGAAAAGGGAAGGGTGGAGGGCGGGTGCAGCAAGAAAGAGTACCTTAAGGCTAGGCAAATGGTCAGAAAGTGAGTGAGAGGTGTGACGGCGTCTGCGAATGAGGGCGTGTTGGGGCTTGCGGTTTCTGCCACAACAGGCGGCGGCGGCGGCGGACGGGAGGTACGGACACACACTGGGGCGACCACACGCTAAGAGCGAGAGGTACCCGCCAACCTGTCTGATACCCAAAAAATTGCTTAGGTAAGGTTGGGCGCCACAAAGCACGGGTAGGCACTGGGACTGAGTACGCAAGGGAAATACAATTGATTGTCAGCGTTCGGGAAGACTTGACGGGGAGGAAGCTGGAACTGTCCGTGAACCTCCCATCCGGTCTGCTGCCGGCTGCATCAGCGTCTGCCTCCAGATTACGGGTGCATCAGTGAAGTGTTCCCCAGCAGCCAGGTACCTTTTTTCCCCACGGCTGTCTGGATGAGTACCTTGCCTAACGGTACCTGGCAGAGCTGGAAGCTGGTTCCCCAAAGTACGGGATACATGTAGCCAAGGTTACGTGGCTGCGTGTACTCGATACCTTGCCCATCCATCTCGATACGCTCGATTTCTCGACTGGATCAGTCCCAAGGGGGGGAACCACCTTGTAAACACCGGGCAGGCAGATGGATCCGCTACGCTGACTGTTACGCGAACAGGTACCTCGAGCCGCACGCCCGCACGCCCGCACACAGGCATCGCCACAGGCACCCAGTCACACGTCCGCCTTAGCATTCTCTGGTTACGCCACGATCTGTAGATGCATATCTTGAGTTACTCGGACAGCTCCAGCTCCTTCGCCGCCACAGCCCTGGGCTCGATGTCGAGAGTTACGCGACCAGAGAGAGGTTGAAGCAGGCCAAGAATGAAAACAGTGAGGAGACATACCTCTCGGCGTGGCTCATGATGTCAACGAAGGCTGCCGAGGACGAGATGAAAGAGCCAATGGTTGAATACGACGTCCCGGGAACCAAGGGGACCCAGACGACGGGGGAGCCAGGGAAACGGAAAGGAAGGAAACCAGAGCAGGGCCCGTTCAGCCCCCGCGGTGGCTGTGCAAGAGAACACCGTGGACGAGAGCCCCTCCCAGCCTCTTATTCTCCTTCCTGTTACCTGAGGCACACATGAGTGGCAGGAACTCCCAATCCCGTCTCCGTTCTGACCCACTTCGTAAGTCCCAAGCAGGGTACATCACTCAAGGCCCCATTTCCACCTCGTAAACCGACGTGGCTTTGCATCCAGCTATCGACATGCAAAAGTATTCAATACTTGCTTCTCGTCCGACCATCCTCGCTCGCTCTGTCCATGGCTGCACATCGCCCCTCCCTTTTCCCCCGCAGCAGCGCAACTTAGCGGATGGATTGCCGTGGCTGAAGACCAGCCGAGGAAGCCAAGAGCTCTTCTGTGAACTAGCAGGCGCTGACTGCTCTCACCAATTGGCCAGCTCAATGCGAATCTGGAGGTGAGAGAATGAGACCTCCTGATCGGCGGTGCACCTGTCAAATTTTCATTCTCTTGCAGGAGATGAGCCGACATTTTCCCACATCGACTCGCCCAAGCATGAGGCTAATGATAACGGAACGGGACACGCTGATTTGTTTCGTCGACGCGAATCATTCTTTTGTTGAGCCGCAATTCGACCCTTTTTCCAGCTCATCACACACTGGATCAGAACAACCATTGGGGGATCAAAAGCACAACGGCCCGCCTGTACTTGTCGTCGCCCGCGAACAGGCGCCTCGTCTCCCAGCTGGAGCCTTGTCTGGCTCTGCCTTGCTCTCTCTGTTCTGTCTTGTCTTTTGCACGGTTACGGGCGCTTCAGCAGTGACTCTAACTTTCCCCAGGAGCAAGCGAGGACGACATAACGACGTCCAGTGACAAGTGTAAATACTGATGGAGAATGGATGGAGAGAGAGGTCGCAATCTCGTTTGCCTTCTCTTGCCATAGCCAGCTGCTGCATCTTCAGGTTTTTCAGCAACGTAAAACATCTCCCTCCCAGCCTGCCTTGTCCAATATTGTTGTTACTGGGTCATTTAGGCGCAGTGCCGTCCTTGTATTTCTTACGATTTGTTTCTGAACTCCATCAGGTTTCCTAATCGCACGTGCTCACGCAAGGAGCAATGGCACGTTAACTTTTAGACCCGCAATCTTCAGTACCTGTCCTGCGACAACCCGCACACCCATCTTCAGGGCCAGCCGGACATCGGCTTCACATTTCCTGTCTTCAATGACGTCTCGACAGACTCGTAGTGCTGGGCCAGTCGATCCACGTCGGGCTCTAGGATCCCCGTGGTTTCTACTCCTACGGTTGTCGCCTTTGCACAATGTCAACTTTCTGCCTACATACCAGGGGAAATGGACTTGCTGGGGACGAGTCTCCGAGCCAATGGAAGATGTGGGATTGTCTCCGTCCCGTACCATACCAACACCATCCCGGGTACAGCATACTTCAGCTTTTGTCAGCTCTCATCTCACGACGAATCACCACGGAGCAATGTCCGTCCCCATTCGGCCATCATTTCTCTAGCTCTCCGGACTAGTGCCTATTTTGTAACCCCTGAGGCTGACGAGTCGCCTGAACTGGGACCATTCGTGCGGCACTTCATTCTTTCACATACAGACAATGCTACCCAAATGTGGCTGAACCCGTCCAAACAGGCACAGAAACGACAGGGACAATGACCAGGCCGCGGAGTCTTTCCTACGGCTCTCATAGTTCCACAGACCGATCCCACGATCGTTCTCAGCCCATGGCCCATGAGATCATGTCCCTCACCTCCCGTCACTCACATTCGCCGCCTATTCCAATCACACCTTGCAACGCCGTTTCTCGTCTCGTCGTTGGTTATGTTGGTCATTCCGAAGAAAAGTCTGTCTCCGGCCACAAAGCTACAGGAAACCCACCAAATCCAGGCACAGCACGCCAAAAGCGCCGTTCTCTGAAGACGCCTCTCACAAGTCTGATTCGCCGCTTTCCGAGTTTCTCTTCCCTCCTCAGCCTGGTGAGGAACGAGAAAGAAATGCTGACTGACATGACAGCCCCCAATACAGCTTCATCAGCTGAGCCACGTCTCAACCACAGCTCATTCCCCCCCTGCCTGTCAACACTTATTGGCCACTGCCACTTGCGCCGCCGATCCCTCTTTGCTTACCACGGGACAGCACGTCTGCGCTCACCTGAACCACTCCAATCCTGTACCCTCCTCCGCTCATCGTTATTAATCGCCCGACTCGATGGCGCGCGCATACCTCGCAGCGGCGACTACGGCAGAAGAAAGATGATGCGCGTCTTGATGCACCAACCGCCATGCCCGTATCGGCGATGGCCCTGGTGGGTGGCCAATTCATCGTGACTGGGAGGCGACGTCATTACTCGCTCTTCTCGATAGTTCCAGGCCATTTTGCAAGCGCAGTCGCAGTGTCGTTTCCTTGCTCCTTCGACAACATGGAGGACGACCTCGTCAGAGATCTCCTTGATCGCTAGCGGTGGTTCGGGAATGCCCCTGTTACGGTCGGTTGCCGCCCGACTTCACGGACACTATTATATGTTTTTAGCCAATTACGACAAGTGAGTCGTCTGCTGAATAAGTCTCGTTGAGCCCTGTTAGACCAGGCTATTCCTGTTGATACACCTTTCAAGTGAATCCCGAAGATTCCCCTGGGGCAGCCACGCTGTAGCGTGCGATACTTTGTTTGTGGGGTGATGGCCTAGAGATGGGAATAGAGTTGATATAGCTTCCCTGTCGTTGATTTTTGAACTGTCTGTCGATCACAAGCTCGAATGACACCATACCCTACGATCTAGGATACGTATGTCTATAAGCCACGCTGACAAACTGCAATATCCATGAATTGTTAGGCCGGGCCAAATGTCTTCAACAAAGCGCGACTTGCCCCGCTTCACCCATGACCTAAGATCCGTTTTCCATTAGATACCTCCTCTCGTCCACCATATCCGAGTACAAACTCTCTCACTGGCTGCCGTGTTTGGCTTGTTGTACGGTCTGGGCCCCGAGAGGTTCAGCGGTGAGTGTGACAAGAGCAAGCCTGGCCGTCAGCAGCCGAGAGCCGGGCTCGAAGTGGAATATCGTGGGTTCTTCGGCCCATTCAATAATACCAGCAGAGGCACTAGAGACCCACGTGTTAGCTACACAGAGAGCTTTCGTAGATCACAACGAACGGCCTTGAAGAAATGGATTTGGGCCAACTATACCGTAACTTTCGTGCTTACAAGCATGCAACAGACACACAAGCCACCCTTCTTCTCCTCGTCCTCGGGGCTACCCAACAATTGCTGACCTACAACTTGTGTCGTTTTCTGCAATCACATCCCAAGGCCCTAACAATTGACCATTGATCCTGTATAGTTTTCTTCCATGGAAATGTCTGGCCCGGCAGGGGAAACTGCTTGGTTCCTCGTAATTGCGCCTTGTTCCGTAAGCTCAAGGCACATTAGTGCCGACCAAGAAGAACATGAGCTGATCAGTTTGCCTCAGCCTAGCCAGAGGGCAGCCTGCAAGTTAGGTAGGCACCAAGGATAGTCTGTGGGGTCTGGAAAGGTGGGCAGTGGTCCAAAGGTCCTATGCCGAATACGTTGCCACGAAGTGGCCTACTTGTGATATCCGAGAGGCTGTTCACTAGACGACTTCTAAAATTCAGTGACACCATGCCGCTATAGTCCACTTTGGGTGGAAAGTAGTGGTCGCTCAGGGGGCCTGGGTTACTCGACAGGCATACAGCCATGCCTTGCCAGGAAGGCATGCGCAGTTTGTGGTGATGACTCTTCGTAGGCAGACCCCTCTGGTTTCATCCGATTGTCCGAGGAATCGTTGTCTTCATCTTCTGCGCCGCACAAGGACGACGATAGATTCTCGAGGTTGAAGGGGGCAATATAATAGTCCTGTATGTCGGCCGGTGCGATCGTTGTGAGGTGAGGCGGTCGATTCGGCCACCCGAACTCTTCCATCCAGCGGTGAAACCTGGAGAAGAACGAATGGCATAGGTTCTGGTAGTTTGGCTGTCACGCGGGTCGAGTCGTCCCCGGGTTCAATGATGATGTATCATCCATATTTGGGTAGAGTACTGGAGGAAGGCCCGCGTCTCCTTGCTCACCTGCCCCGGCTGCAAGGTATTTGACGGCATGACCATGCAGTAGAGGAAGGTGACGCAGATATTGAGGAGGAGGGCATGAGAATCTACAAGGGGGAATGTATGCTGAAAGATAACCTCTTGTCCGCACGGGGTAGACGAGGACGGTTGTTGGGCACCATGGCGGGAGTCGTTAGGTTCGAGTAGGAACGCCCTGGCTGTCTCATGCGCATGATACACCCTGTTCTTGATAATGCGGATGAAGTAGCCGCGGACGCGCTTGAGGTGGTTCTCGAAAGGGTCCACGATCCCGTGCGCCACGTCGCTGAAAGTCATATTTCCGGGCCTTTTGGCTTTTCTTGACGATCCTTGTCGACGACTGGTTTCGTCGGCCTCGGGGACCACAGCGAGGGCTATACTGACCTCTTCCACGGTCAGCGGCCTGAATGCGGCGAGGCTCAGGCTGGGTATCCTCCGCGCCTTCGACAAGTCGAGTCTCAAGGTGAGAAGCTCCGTGTAGACGCTGTAAATGTCGCGGGTTTTGAGAATGTCGTCGAGCTCGCGCCGCGACGCGCCGGCCCCTGCCCTCTCTTCCAGCAAGCTCGGAACGAGCGATACCCAAAAGAACGTTCGATCAGCCTATTTCATCAGCTCGAATTAAAGATTCTCAAGCAGGGCGAAGGAGAAGCCCCGATCTGCAAGGTCGTCAATGCCGTCCAGGATGCAAATCGTCGGCCTGGCTTTGATATGCTGAGCAGAAAGCACAAACGCCGCACAGAGCTTCTCGACGCTCTCGGCGTCGCGGCCCTGGAGTTCCCGCGCGTCGAAAGGAACAAGGTCCTGCTGCTAGGTGTAAAATTGATGCGAGATGACCCGAGCCCCTTTCAAGATGTCCAATTGATCAGCATTGTCGAACTTGAAGGGGGAAAAAGGCATATGTTCGTTCCCTTGAAGTGCGGAGATGTCGTGAACTAGTTGACTAGGAAAGATGCCAGGGTCGATTTTTTTGCCGCAACTAGGGTCGGCTGATATCCACAGGAGAGATGGGCCAGTCGTTTCCAGCCAGGAGTGATACTTCGGATGGTTTAAGATCCAAGTACATGTTCCTTTGACCGGCAGGGGGTTCCGAGCCTTGTGCGACCCGTAGTTTGAGGTGTTCAGCCGACCCATGAGAGCGTCACGACGAATCTCGACTTCCGTGCGTTTCGAGCCAAGGTGCCTGGCCTCGATATAATAGGGAGAAACCTTTTTTTTCCGTTGATGTCTGAGAATCTGCACATGCCTCGATGATCACTTTCGACCGGGACCACAACTTCGGAGTCGAGACCAATGACAGCGGAATCTTTCCCGACGACCTGCCGTCGTGTAATAGTTTCCTCTCGTCAACCATGATGTGGTACATGTAAAGGATGGATCACGCACAAGAGACGGGCTCACCAGGCCGTTGGGAAAGCCCGGCTTCTGCGTTTCGTAACAAGACACCATCTTCGGGTTACGGCACCAGTTTCGGAAGGATTTCGGAATCGAGGCCATCAGACATGAGTTCGGCTCCAAGCCCTCGGAGAGTTGTGTTTTGGTGCTCGTGCCCAACGACGCCGTTTTGAGAAGCTGGGCTGTCGCGAAGAGCCTTTGTGAGGCGTGCCAAAGAAAAGCACGCTGCTGATGCCTTTCCCGATGAGCACCTAATTGTCGTCCTCAGTGCCGTGAGAAATGCCCGAGCAGAAGCATGAGAATCACACATGAATTCTTCCCCGTCTGGTGCTGTTGACTATTTAAAGTCAAGACCACCCCTTGAGTGGCATAGGAAGATAATTGGACGCTCTTGTTCCTCCTGAACGCTCCTCTTCGCGAGCAGGTTCTCCGAGAGCTGGTCCCCGAAGACAAATATATTCGACGTGGAGTTGCTGAACTGGAGAATCGAGTATACCAGAAAGAAATGACCCTCGTTGCTGGGATGATCCAGGGTATGAACTCCTCGAACCAGTTTTTGTTGGTCTCCTCATCTGTCCACGTTTTCAGGTAGTGGCCGTCGAGTCCATGCATGGCGACGACATCGATGCATTCTGTTGCCTCCGGGTCCTTGTCGACAATCGTGTGGAGCCCATAGTCCGTCTTCTGCGTCGCACTCGTTGATGACTTGCCAGTATCGCTGGCCCTTGTTGGATCTCGTGAGGAGCTTCAATCCATCTTGACAAGTTATCACAAGACTTGACGGACGATCACTGCAAATCACGAAACGCAGCATAACAGACACTTGCATACACAACTGCGGTCACCATCGCATGACACATCCATTCAGAGCGATGCTCTTCCAGCTGCAAGCATGACTGGCACCCTCGTCATGGTTGGCTAATACTGTGACTCTACGCAGGCGCGTGGCACCGAACAGGAGAACAAACAGCCTCCCCTGGTTATATTCGTCATACTAGAGTTGCTCAGTCCGGTTTCTCGCAGACTGGAGACCGTGTCTACGCAACGGAATGGGGTCAGGGATGAATAGATTAATGTCAGCCAACGAGGCCAACCGGCCAGGTCTAGCAGTCGCCTCGCCCATGCCGATTTGACTCACTTCGATCCCAATAACGACCCGATGAGCTATATCTCGGTGCTTGGGCGGCTCTCGCTGACGTTCTCAGAGAACGTTATACATCCCACCTGCAGAGACAACAATCACGAGCCGGTCTTCTCTTGTTTGTCAAAGACCAAAGTTCGCATTAATTAAGCTGGCCACCCAGTACGAGGCGGCGGGTGTATGCTGCTGTTCCTCTTCCCATGCTTCTTCCCAAGCCGTGCCGTCTTGTCCGTTTACCCTCATGGCGATTGTGTCATGAAGCTTTCGTCTCCTTTACCGTTTTTGCTGTTTCAATCATCAAGTCATAAATCCTCACATCGTACAAGTACAAGACGTTCCATGTTCATCAAGCGTCCCCCTTCATCAAGTAATTGTCTCCCCTTCGGAGCGGTGCCTGCTTTTTGCGTTTTCATCAGTCGTAGTTTCGTGCCGTTTGTTCTGCAAAGTTGGACATCAGATCGTCCACGAACGCGTGTCCAAAGGTAGTAACCAAGGAGGTCTCCTGAGCCAGCCCCAGTAAGTCATAGTTGGGCCTGATCTGGCGGAAAACGGTATCTGCTGGCTGCCGGTGGCGCCGCTCTCAGAGTCACCTCCATGAGCTCGCGGGTGTCTAGTGAGCATGCACAACAATAGCTGCGTACGTATCGTCTGGTATTCTCTCTATGATCCAGAGCGTACGCTCAATGACCTTATCCGCTTGCAAAGACGGGAATGATCGGAGCAGCTTGTTGGGGCTGTCACATCGTCAGTATATCAAGCTTGACAGTCGTGTGAAAGGGACACTCACCTCGGAGAACTCATCAGTTGGTCCCGCATGCCCATCAATTGAGCTACTATGCAGAGGATGTTCAAATGAGGCCCGTAGGCAAAGAGAAAGTCCCACAGTCGAAGCACCTCGGGCAAGGGTGGGGTGCAAGCACACAAAGTCAGAACAGAGGGGAAGGCGTAGATCTCAGCAGTCAGACCCTTGGAGTGGAGATACCCGCTAAGTTTCGAGTCGACAGTGGCGAGAACCTTGTCGACCAAAGCCAGACCCTTGTGTACGCCGTCCATAGCGCCGCGTATGTAGCCGGGGCACTCGCGCGTGAGTAGGGTATAGAAAGCGATGAAGGCCTCGGATTCGCTCCTTGCCGCGTATAAAAAAGGTGCGGCCAGAACGTTCATCCCCTGGACATATGTTCCCGGTTCCCCCGTGTGGCTTGTCTCGGAACCTTCTGTCGTCAAGGTCAGAGCTCTCGCTCGGTTTCTTGCGCTCGGCGACGAGGCCGGGTTCTGCGAGTGGGCAGTCGCAGTCGATGTCGAGCTGTCCTGCGATATAGAGCTCCTGCCGGTGCTGGGCCGTTCTCTCCGCTGTTCTTCCCGCGAATCGTGTAGACGCCAGGCCACAGCATTGAGGAGGCGGATCAAGCTGGCCTCGCTGACACGTCTTCTAAACAGGGGATCGGTCGTGAGAGTGCGAAACGTGTCGTTGCGAATCTTGGAGTAGGCTGGGGAGGCTCCGCGGTGAATGAGGCCGAGGTAGTCGTCAGTCGGGAGGACAGGAGTGTCCAGCAGAATCAGCCAGACATAGATGCGCAACGTTGACTGTGTGATGGCATGTTAGCCTCAATTGATGGAAACGGAGTAACAGTACAAAGAGGGGTAAGGACGGGTGAGAAGGGATGACCTACCATGCCGTCGCTGTCGCTCTTGATGCCCTCACTTAGAACCTTGCGGCGGGCCATGCCCAAGGCTTCAACAGTGTCCCCGTCGGGCGGTCCTTCCTTTATAAGTTGCTGGAGAGACATGGTCGCGTACCTCGGATTGATACCCATCATACTGCGCTTGCTGGAGGCCAGCGCAGTCATGTGATGGGCCACTGGCGCCGGCGCATCGCTGTTGGATCGTCCTCGTGTGTGTCGGGTCATTGTGGAAGAGGTACTCGGGTCGCGACGCGTCGGAGAAATGTTCCGTTGTGT
>JAIMZG010000815.1:0-51015 GCA_020466075.1 Colletotrichum coccodes
CTAAGCATTCGCAGACGCTTGCTCGAAGCCAGCGACACCGCTTCGCCCGAACCGTCTAGGCCCTTGGCCCTTGCGCCTGTCTTCTTCTCGACAAATAGTGACAGCCCCTAGCGCACCTCTCTTCGTGACTGTCTTCGTTGGCCGCTGGATCCCGTTACGGCCGGCGTGGCAGCTGTTTCTCGGATCGGCGCGGTTCCCGGCGCGCGCTGCGTTCGTAGTAGTGTGTGTGTGTGTGTGTGTGTGTGTGTGTGTGTGTTTGCGTGTTTGCAAGCGCCATCGAGCCAACCGACACGGGAAACTCGCAGAGGAAAACAACTCTGCACGGCGGAATCGGTTCATCACGTCTCCCACAACCTTAACCTTACATCTAGTCCCACTCTGACGAGGAACCCCGATAGCTAATAGAAGCGAGGCCACGGCGTGCCTCGTCCATGCATGTGTCACCCTCAAGACGTGTGTCTCGCATGGGTTTACGTTCAAGGAACCGTCCCGTTTTGTCCTCGTCATCGAGTGGCAGGTCTTCAAGACAAGCCGGGGAGCGGTTCCGCCCGCAATAGACTCTGCTCCTCGGCGACGCACTGGCTATCTCGACCTGCAGGCCGAAGGCATCGCCCGCGTATCGTCATCCTCCGGAATACGAACCATCGCCAACGGGGGCCCGGCACCCTGCTGGCACGGATTCGAGCCTGCCATTATCACATGCGTTGCGACTGCAGAGCCGCACCGGCTGTGTATGTCGAGCTTGTTTCCCTGCGCGCGCGCCGCGGCAGAAAACGCAGCCCGCACGCACGAAAGGATGCAGGATCGAGAGCAAAACTTCAGTCCAGACACCGCAATAGTCGGCCTGCAGAAAAGCAAATCTCAAGCCTGATGTCGCATACGCCGATAAGCGAGGACGTCTGTTCGATGACACCACCATTACCTGGGACCCCTTGACGTCGCCCGTCCGTCGAACGGCGCCGCCGCCAATCGAGCCTTCCTCTCTCGCCCCCCCCTCCAGCCGACGACACGCCAGGCCTCTCTGAGACTCTGCCGTGTTCCCATCGGTCACGGTCCAGACCGAGGCGGTATATCCTACCGTTCCGAGCCTCGATGTCTCTCCTTTTCTCCCTCCTCTCCCGCATGCAGTGCCACGCTCATCATCTGTCTTGCCCGGCCAATGATCAAAGAATGTTGTAAAGCGCGCAAGGCTCCGTGGGTTGAAAAGACTCGGCCGCACCCGTCGTCGAAACAGAGTGGGCCGTGTTTCCTCACCTCTGTCAGGCACATCCGCGACATCCACTTGAAATACCGGTAGGCAACGTCCGTGGTGCCACGTGCATGGCCGGCGCTGGGATCTCTGGAAGTGCAGGAAACGATCCCTCCCGGGGCGTAACGGGGCAGGTAAAACAGGGGGAACCAGGCTTGAGGCGGGGCAGGGAGAATGGAAAGGAACTTTACTCTCGAGAAGGGATTGAACGTTTGGCCCGCCCGGTCACTTGTTATTTTCAGTGCAAATCATTGACGTCTTGTCACGACAGTGTTGTTTTTGGACTGGCATCTGAATTTCATCAGCTCCCCGCGTAACAGGTACAAACGACAATCTGAAATAGTGATCCTTTGTTGTGGTACTCATTCCAAAGACTGCTGGACCGGTTGCCTACGGGAATCGATTGACTCAGAAATTATTATTATACAGAAGGCGCTTTTCTTTTTTCTTTCTTTTCCCCTTACCGTCATCCATCCCTACGATTGTCCACCAGAAAGAGAAGGAAATGGGGAATCAAGTGCATCAGCTTTGCGTGGAGAAAAGAGAAACCGGCCTGGTATCACGTCCACAAAGACCGAAAAGAGGAGTGGACAATACGAGAAGATGCCTTGAAAACGCAAGTAAGCTTTGCTCCAAGGAGCAATGGCCACGAGACCCACAGATAGATTCAGTCGAGGCAGTTCAGTCGAGGCGGTTGCCGTGGCCGAGACAGTTGCGACTTTCCTCAAGCACCGTGCTCAAGCAAGCACGGTATCATGACCAACGGGCAAGTGTTTCGGAAAGCTTCATGGCCACCCATCAAGATTCTGCAAGGCGAAGAATGCTCTCCAAGTCAAGTCCATGGACGTCCAAGGTCCAGCAGGAAGAAAATGTCCCAGCCCGTCAAACAGGCGTCAAGGGCGTGCATCATGGAGATTTGGCAGAAAACCCATGTCGCAGAGCGGCATCACGCACCGTGTCCATGTCAGGGAGGATCGAATCTCGAAGCCCAGGCATGCCAGTCAAGCATCATGTGCAAGGGAAGAGCGCCATCATCATCGTCAAGTGTCGAGTGCAGTGCATCGGGAAATCAGCGAAGCGAAACCAGAGGCAGCTTGTCTCTCCCCCTTTGATGTCCGGTCCTCTCCCGGTTCGTGATTTTGTCCAAGAAAAACAAATTGGCGCCGTGCTGTTCCGAGTCCAGCACGATGAAGGTATCAGTCGTCGAATGAGTCGTAAATGCGCACTGCCATGGGCCACCAGAGTCAACGTGCATGTGCGGCGCTTCAGTATACGTAATGCGAAAAGAGGCATCATGTCGAGGTCCAAGGCAAGTGATCAATCACATCACACGAGCATGGCCCTCACTGGAAACTGCGCACGCGGCCGCCTCTACGAGGAGCCTGGTGGAGGTTGAGCACCGGGCTGGCCGGCTGTGCCGCCTTGTTGCTGTTGATACACGAGGGACTGGTACCAGAGGGCGAGGTAGTTCTGGTATCCTCCGTCTGCGGCATGTTAGTGTGCGTCCGAGATGATCGCCGTGTTCTCCTGTACTTACACTGCGCGTACGGGTCGGCGCCGTCGGCTGCGGGAGCCTGAGCGGCTGGTGGATTAGTCGATCCTGACGCTGATGGGTTAGATCCCTGCTGAGAGTAGCTTCTGTCAAAGTCCTGGTTCTGGCGACCGCGGCCACCGCCGCCCCCACCGCCACCGCCTCCAGAGTTCTTCTGACGCTGGTGTATGTTAGTGACCGGGCCGGTGTCGTTCGGGGTCGGAGCTCCGCTTACCACTGCGTCAACCTTTTCCTCAATCGCTTGCTTGGCTCGGGCAATACTATCACGCGAGCCGATAAGCGCAATCTCTCGCTGGACCTCGCCTGGGCCGGAAGATTGTGCGACGTTGATCTTGCATCCGGTACCATTCTGCATGTCTCGGATGGTCTCGCCTCCCTTTCCAATGATCATGCCAACTGCCTCGGAGGGGACGTAGATGGCATCGTGGATCTTGTCGCCACCACCCCCAGCGCCGGAATCTCTCTGGTGACCGCCATCCTGCCTCGGTGGCTTCTTCGACGGCGCGGCGGGCTGACCATCGTTCCGACTGTCACTATCGACGATTTCCATGATCAGATCCTTGGCCTGGGCGGCCGATTCGCGGGAACCGATCAGATTTACAGGACGAAGTCCGTTCACGCTCTTGGACTCTCCGACGATGTTGATGTGGCAGCCGGATCGCTCCTGAAGGTCGCGAATGGTCTCACCGCCTCGGCCAATGATCAGGCCCACGGTTCTATCAGGGACCATGATTTGCATGCAGTCCTCGCCGTCTCGAAGGACCGCGGCTCCAGCTCCAGCTCCGGCTCCGGCTCCGGCTCCGGCTCCGGCACCGCCCGCTGCGGCTCCAGGTCCTCCCGGAGGGCCAGCGCGATGGTCGCGGGAAGGAGGGCCTTTGGGGTTGGCCGCGCCGCGGTTGATAGCACCCATCCCACTGTCGTCAATGATGCGGTTGATGGCATCCTTGACCTCGACCCGTCTTGCTCTGGGACCGGTGATCTTGCATTGGCGGAAGGGACCGTTGTCGCTGGAAGGAAGGAATTGAACTCGGCAGCTGGACTCCGACTCAATTCGACGGAGGTTCTCGCCTTGTCGGCCAATGATGAGACCGACGAGGCTCGACTCGATCTGGATGGTTTCGGCGTTGTCATCGCCGCCGCTACCTCTAAGAGGAGATCGCTCCCTGCCGCTCGCGTTGCGGGGAGAGAAAGTGCGACCGTGTGGGCCAGGGCTGTAGGAACGGTCGCGGCCTTGGTTGTAGTCTCGCGGAGCAGGGCGATCATCTCCTCGGCGCTCGTCTCTGTAGGGGTTGAAGTTGTCGCGGAACTGATCACGACGGTTGGAAGGGGAGCGTGACCGCGAGGACCTGCTGTAGCCCCGGGAGTCGGGGCCGCGGGGTGGTTCGTTGGAGTAGACGATGGGTCGATCATACGAGGTCACGCCCTTCTCCGCAGCAAAGGCCTTAGCTTGTGCGATGGCGTCCGCGATGCTGACCGTGCCAGAGTTGACAGGACGAATGGAGCTGAGATCCAGGCTGCCACTAGACGAAGGCTGGGGCAGTCCCGGGTAGCCGCCGCCTCCATAATGAGGAGCGCTCTGCTGGGGCATCGGGGGGTAAGAGGGTGGCGCTTGACCGCCAGGAGGGGGAGGGTATCCGGGAGGCATGCCGGGCTGGGCTTGTGTGGGCGTCGAAGATGTGCCTCTTTGCGCTGCGCCTGTAGCAAGACACGCAGTCAGTCAAGGATGTTCAAGTGCGCCGACAACGCTCGGGTCGTGTTTCGGGTACCTACCTAGGGCAGCGAGGATGGAGGAGATGTCGCGAGGTGGTTCGGCCATTGTGGCTGTCGCGGACAAAATCAACGGTGCGCGATCGAAGAATGAATTGTGAAGTTCCAAAGGTGGGCGATTGTGTGGTTTGACGAGTGGAAGACTTTGCGCGGCGGGTTGAATTTTCAGCGCGGCGCGGATGTGAGTCGGGTTGACTCCGAGAGTGGGTTTGATCAGGTGACAGAGATTGGTATCAATGCCAACGAAGTCGCAAATTTGAGGGTGATGTTTGCACTGTTGACGACCACGCTTCTGATTAGATGTGATTAAAAAGAAATCGCAAATGATTCTTCAATTGTGCTTGTCAGCTTGTAGGCTATCAGATCAAGCTGAGCTGGAGAGGTTGCTGCAAGGTTTGAGGTTTGGAGAGACCGCCTGCCGAAAACAGATGTAAGATTGCTCCTTCCCGTGGGTCGTCACAGATCACTCAGCTGCGATGCGTGAATGCGCGAAGGGCTGGTCGGCAAGAGGCAGGGGCAGGAGGCTGGAAAGTGGGACCGTGGTGAAAATTTGGAAAGCTCGGGGGCTTTGTTCTTCCGCGCCCCTGACGTGCACGGGCCCGCTCGACGTGACCTACTACGTAGACCTTGGGTTCTGGGCCAGAACATTTGTAGATTACCATACTACTGTTATTGTGTGTAGTGTAGAAGTAGCGGTCGATAAGAGCACGGACCACCAGTGGCTCTCGACGCTCTCGACCAACTGAGTCTTTAGGATTTACCGGAGAGCCATTCGCATCTACGTCTTCAATCCCCTGGACTCATGGGGCGTGATTCAGAGCATGAGTGACTCGAAATCAGGTTTTCTGACAGCGTAATGAGACCAGGATAAGAGATACCGGCTAGTTTCCGTACGCAGGTTATGTTCCGCGCGAGCCTGCAGCAATGCAGGCAAGTCCGTAACAGAGTGTAAGGCAACTCATATCAATGCGAAGCGAGGCAAGGACGGTCCTGGCCGACTTGATGGAAGCAAGATAGTCGACAAGGTAGCGACGATGGCGGCTTTAATCACGGCACAGATACTGGGCTGAGGTAGGCGGAGGGCTCCTCGATTTGACTGTGACGTCTCGAAGCTCACACCTCAATGGGACAGTGACACTGCTCTTTATACGTGTGATCACGAGTCTCCTTCTCGTTGACGGGACTCGAGCTGACAGTCGTCTTGGTGCAGTGGGTGGCAGACACCGCAAGCGCCGGCCTCACAGTTGGCTGCCAGCGTTGAGTTCTGCAGCGAAGCGCCCATCGTCTCAGCGCGCGGGCCAACAGTAGCCAATCATTCTCTGCCAGCGTCAAGAACTTCAGACGGCTCCACAGAGTTGGATGGTAAGGAGCACAGGGCAGGTGCAAGTTCTTGTTTAGTGGAGCCAGCGTCATTTAGCACTATTCCAAAGAAACAGAGAAACCCTCCGGGCAGAAAATCCATGGTGCCTTGCCATCGACCTGGCAGATCTTGAGGAAGGGGCGACAGGCCGATTGGAACCGCAAGTGCAACCTTACCCTCGCCCGAGTGCGCCTGCCATCGGCAAGACGAGGGCAATGTCGGAAAACCAAGGAAACAAATCCAAGTCTCGTTCTTATCTGTACCTGGCGCTGGCAATGCAATGAGACGAACACTTTTTCGATTTGTGGAAATTCACCCGAGTAAGCTTTCCTGCCGTCTGACCAAGATCAACCTTCAAAAGCCCGTTCCTGTCGCAAACCGGTTTTCGCATTCCGTCGCGCTAAGTGGCAAAATGCTTGGCATGGATCATCGCTCGTCGGTCAACGAGCTTCTTTGGTTATGAAGGGAAGGAACGCCCAGCCAGCAAAGACTGCAACAGCACCAAAATTCCCATCCAGGGTCCGTCCCACCTTTCCACCATTTTCTGTCGGTTCCCGCCTTTCTTCTTGCCATCCACTTACAGGGACTCTCTCTTAGCGGCATGGTCCGAACGGCCTGTTCTGCCCGCCGATTGGATTAAATGGTTGGCTAAGTGTGAAGGGGTCCCCTGCAAGCGCCAGCCTTCTTCGCCTCTTTTCGTTCGCTGGCAGTCGATCTTTGCTCTGTTCCTGCTTTGCTCTCCGTGGCTCTCAGCCATCCTCACGGCGTATTCCCAGTCACCGTGACCCTTTGTGCAGCTTCGCAAGGAAACCTCCCCGGAAACTCCAGCGAATCCTGAATCGAGAATCCATCTGGGCCTCCCTGAACCAGACCAACTCACCGTCTCTTCGCCCGCAACGGCACCAAAACCGACCATGCCTCCTCCGCCGGGCACAGCCACCGGCAACCACCAACCTGGCTTGCTAACGCTGTCGCTGGCGTGACTCGTGAGGGGGATGCGGACTGGGCGGCGCCGTCCACGAGGTGGCACGGTGGGAAGAGCTCTCCGCAATAATGCTCTCAGCTTGCCAATGGCGTCACAGCGCATTCTTGCCATGAGCTCTCTGGATCAACCCGAGCCTATGGACGAGGCCGGCTTCATGTTAAAATGCCTTCCATCCTCTGCTACACCCCCAGAATGACGGCTTTTGGAAAGATGGGCACCATTCAACCGTCGCTCCGTGGTGTCCCCTTGCTCAGTGACTCAAACCTCGATTGGTATATCACTCGAGTTCGCCCCATTCATGAAGCCATCTATTGTTGGCTTGTCTTGAGTTGGGCTTCTGCTCATGTGATATTACACCAGTCAAATACCACTGCGCAAGTATCAAGCAAAGCGTCTCGTCGTTCGACAGGACCTCATTGTAGGAGCAACGACGAAAAGACATACAACTTACCGTTCTCGCCAAGCGAGCTCATCCCATTAGCTCTCTCTCACTCTACCCTGTCGTCAACACGGAACCAGTCTACTGTTACAGGTCTAAACATCATTCGACCTGACTGTACGGCTGCACGACATTAAACCCCGAGAGCCCCATTACGTCTCCGGAAATATCGCATTGCCTTAGCAGCGTTTGGGCAGCCGCTCATCGTGACCCTGGACGACGCATTTGGTTGGCTGAGAGGATCCGTTGAGCGCGCTTAGAAAACAACCTCACCCGAATCCACCCTCGACCCGGTGCTGCCAAACGAAACGGCGATTCGGCCCAAGTCGAGGTAATTTCCTTTCAAGGCCGCGGCCAAGGGCCTTTTGGCTGCTTTCTTTGGCATCGTGGTGTGAATCAGGTAAGCCGCCTTTCTTCTTTTCTTGAGTTTCCCTTGTTGCGCGGCTATAGAAAAGCTGCTGTGTGATCGCGCGGGCCTGGCCGTTTTAGTTTGCTTCCTTCTTATTGTGTCTACTTCCCAGTCACGACTCTCGACTCTCGTCTCTGTTGTCCTTCCAAGTCATCCTCGTCCTGCCTATTCCTCTCCTTTCCAAGGCGTACCCCACAATGGATTCATAGACGTTTGTTCAGAATCACTGCTTGACGGGTTTCCTTTGTCACTACTCTTCCTTCCTCTTTTTTTCCCTCTTTTCCTCTTTTCGTCGAGTGATTCATCTAATACCTGCCGTCAACCTCCGACAAATAATCTCTCTACTCGACGTGTCCGCCGTTTCCCCTTCGTTTCTTGGTTCTGGATTTAATTTCTCTTTCTTTCTTTGCTGGCCAAGAAACATTTGTATCATCTTCTTATAAACTCGATAGACTCAAGATGTTCTCCTCACGGAACCGACAAGATGAAGCCTACCCGGCCGTCCCCGACTCTCTGAGGTCGGACTCGCTCGAGATGGCGGAACTTAGAAAGACGCAACAAGCGCGAGCCGACACTGCTCCCTACATCACCCCATACCTCAGTCTCCGCGCCAGGCTCTCCCAAATATGGCTGAACCGGTGGACCATATTGCTCCTGCTTGTCCTCCTCAGAGTCATCCTTCTCATCGCCAGCCTCAACGACAATGTCGACGAAGCGAACCAAAAGGCACTGTCCGCTTGCACCAAGGTCGAAGACATCGGTAGCGCCATGGCATCTATGCCTCACTACCTCTCTGTTGGCGTCAACGAGCTGTCGGCCAAGGGCATCGAGAAGACCCTCGACGGCATGGTTGCCGTGCTCGGCCTGCTCATCACCGGTGTTCAGAATCTCATCATCTTCGTCATCAACATGATGACTTCCATGTACACCTGCCTCATCACCGCCTTCATCCACGGCGGTCTTGACGTCGCTTCGGACGTCACCAAGAAGGTCACGGACGCCATGAACAAGGCTGTCGGCGAGATCAGCAACGTCATTGACGACAAGTCCAAGAGTCTCTCCGATGGCATAAACAAGGCTGTCGACGCCATTGAAGGTTCCGTTCTCGGAAATGTCTTGCCCGACTTCCCCAAAGTTGATTTCTCGGGTCCCGTCAACGATCTGCGCGACCTCAAGATCGATACCAGCGGCTTCGTCGGCGACCTCAACAAGCTCAACAACGACCTTCCTACCTTTGAGGAGGTCCAGAACATGACTGCAGAGGCCATCTCTTTTCCATTCAACCTCCTCAAAAAGACCGTCGAAGATGCTTACAAGGGATACAAGTTCGATCGGTCCGTTTTCCCGGTCGCCCAAAAGCAGGCACTCAAATTTTGTTCGACCAACAACAACATTTCCGCATTCTTCGACAATCTACGGGACATGATCCAGAAAGCCCGCATCATCTTTATCGTTGTCCTCTCCCTTCTAGCTGTATTGGTGATCGCGCCCATGGCATGGCTGGAGATTATGCGCTGGAGACGCGAGCGGAAGCACGCCAAGATCATGGCCAGCAACCAATACGACTCGATGGACGTGGTCTACATCGCTTCTCGCCCGATGACTGCTACCTGGGGCATCAAGATTGCGTCCCACTTCAAGGGCAAGCGTCAGATCCTGGCGCGCTGGGCCATTGCATACGCCACGTCGCTCCCCGCTCTCTTCGTCTTGGCTCTTGCAATCGCTGGCTTCTTCTCCTGCCTCTGCCAGTACATCCTCCTCAAGGCGGTCGAGAGACAAGTGCCCGCTCTTGCCAACCAAGTGGGCGAGTTTGCCGACGACGTCGTGACTTCGCTCCAGGACGTGTCCAAGTCGTGGGCTGACGGCGCCAACGGTGTTGTGTTGTCAACGCAGAACGAGATCAACAACGACATGCTCGGATACGTCACCAACGCGACTTCGGCCGTCAACGACACCTTGAACACTTTTACCAACACCATGACGACTGGTCTGGAGACCGTGTTCAACGGCACCATCCTCATCAACCCCATCAAGGACGTGGTCCGCTGCACAATCGGCCTCAAGGTCGAGGCTGTCCAGAAGGGACTCACCTGGGTCCACGACCACTCGCAGATCTCGTTCCCTCTATTCGCCAACGATACCTTCAGCCTTGGCGCACAAGAGTCCATCTCGGGCGATTCGGACCTCAACACGTTCCTGGCCTCGCCGTCAAGCGTGACGACGGACGAAGTCACCGGCGCCGTGACGCACGTTACCGACGTGCTCCGCCGTGGCATCATTCAGGAGGCTCTCATCTCCACCGGCATCCTCCTGATCTATGTCATTGTTGTCCTAATTGGTGTCATCCGCGCTCTGGTCGGCATGGCTATGCCAGACAAGGGTCGCAGTGAGGGCGGATTGCGATACACCGGCGATGATCGCCCAGCCATGAGCCCGAGAAGCCCTCCCAGATCCCGCGACAACGACTCACAGTTCCCGCAATTCGGCAGCGACGCGTCTGCGGTGGATGATGACCACTACTCGGGCTTCCGAGACGAAAAGGCGATCAAGAAGACAAGCGTACAAGGCGGCAGGGCGCAGCCCATGGAGGGTCACCAGAGACAGAGCTCTTATGGCCATCTCGACACAGCGTCATCTTCCAAATTCTAGACACGGTATCTAAGAAGCATCAATGGCGAAAAAAGAGAAAAGAAAAAGAAAAAGGACGAAGAGGTTGGAGACCTATCTACCTCTGGCCTGGGCTGGACCGACGCCGAGAGATACCCCTCATTTACGACAGGTCAAGATAACACGAAGAGTACGGGATACAAAGGCGTAAGATCATGATTGCCAGGTATTTCGATATTGATGGAATGAAAGGGAAGGGATGGATGGAGGAGACTTCAAAAGATACCAACGGCTCAGTCGCCGGACCGTTTGTTTTCGATTCTACGACGGTTCTCATTTTTGCGTTCTGATTCATTTCATCAAGAGAATGACATCTTTGGTTTTGTGGCGGCATGACTGGCTACCCGAATGCCCATTAGGTACATATATCTCCAGGTAGTCTGAGATTGAATGCACTGCTAGCTACAACCAAACACACGAGAGAAGTCTAGTTCCAGTTGTTCGATGCCGTGTGGAAGAGTCAATTGCCATTGAGGCGGAAAGGGGACCGCATCCTCGCGGAGCTCGAGCTCGAGAGGAAGAATGGAGACACTCGGAATCTAAAGACCGAGTGAGTGGTGACCCATAGAAGGCGGGACGTCACCGAGGATGCCTGACGAATCGAATCGTTGAAAAACGGCCGATGAGATCCAGTGTGACTTTGTTTTGCGCGGCGAGTTCTTGCCTGCCGGAGCGGCAACGGGGCGGATGGCGAAGTGGAACATTGGAGTGACCTCTTTTGGGCATCTCCGCCCCGCCTCCGAGAGCAAATCATAAATTGCGGGCTCCGACGTTCTGCCAGGGACCTTGCAGAAACGTTGTGAGTGTGTGAGCCCTCGACCAATCAGGGCGCTCAATTCCAAATAAACAGGCCGCCGTCCGGCATCGGTGAAGTGGCGAGCGTGGGGCTGTCTGGCCTGTTGGTCCCCTGAGGAACCCGTAGGGCGATCGGATTACACTGAGCAGCGGCGGGCGGTGGGCGATGTCCAGTGGGTGAAGTGGCCATTAAGCTGCGAGACAGTGTTCCAGACGCAGTGTGGACCCTAGAGTCGGAGCTCCCGTTGAATCGCCGTCCCGCCTTTCACACACCTCCGACCATTTCCCGCCCCGACGCAGTCATTCCCGTCCCTCCCCCACGCTGAGATCATTATTCCCCATCCTCTACTTAAAAGTAACACCGCCGTCACCCTTTTGCCAACTTGTTTCCAGTGATATCCGCGAGTCAAATCCTTTCCCTATACCCCAGTTGACGGAAGCATACATCACACATCACTATGGAAGGCATTCGGCAAACATTCCAGCGCTGCAAGGCCCAAGGCAGGGTGAGTCTCCCGCCGTCCCCCGTCTATTTCGCCCCTCGTTAAGATCGCGGGGCACCGCGCCGACATGGAAGCCTGCTGGCCGTCACCGCCAAGAAATGCAGCATTGGCGAGACAGGAAGTATCTGAACTGACGACGTGACAGTCTGCACTCGTTACCTATGTGACTGCCGGTTTCCCCACGCCGGAGGACACGCCCAATGTTCTGCTGGCCATGGAGAAGGGTGGCGCTGGTAAGTTTCCCCCCAGCCTTGAACATTACGAATGGGGGGGACATGACTGACCACGAGGCAGATGTGATCGAACTTGGCGCTCCCTTTACCGATCCTATTGCCGACGGCCCGACAATCCAGACATCAAACACTGTGAGTGGCGGCTTTCATGGGAGAATTGCGGCATAACGGGGACTGACAGCGGACAGGTTGCGCTGAAACATGGCGTTACGATCGAGTCAACACTCAAAATGGTCAAGGACGCGAGAGATCAGGGCCTCAAGGCGCCTGTGATGTTGATGGGATACTACAACCCTCTCCTGAGCTACGGCGAAGAGAGACTCCTGACCGACTGCAAAACATCAGGCGTCAACGGCTTCATCGTCGTCGACCTGCCCCCTGAGGAGGCCATTTCTTTCCGCAAGCTCTGCACCAAGGGAGGGTGAGTTATCGCGCCAATGCAGCAGACTGTCGCATACTGACAACGAATGTAGACTCTCCTACGTTCCCCTGATCGCTCCCGCGACCTCGGACGCCCGTATGAAGATTCTCTGCAAGCTGGCCGACTCCTTCATCTACGTTGTCTCCCGTCAGGGTGTCACCGGCGCATCCGGCTCCTTGAACGCCAACCTGCCTGCCCTCGTCGAGCGTGTCAAGAGGTACAGCGGCGACAAGCCCGCCGCCGTTGGCTTCGGTGTGAGCACAAGGGATCACTTCTTGAGCGTTTCCCAGCTCGCCGACGGTGTTGTCGTCGGCTCTCAGATTATTTCTACCCTCCAGAAGGCCGCCCCTGGTGAGCTGTACAACGACGTCACAAAGTACTGCGCATACCTCTGCGGCCGCGACACAACCACCGAGGAGACGACTCGCGAAGTCGGCATGGTCGAGGCCATGGCTGCTGCCAAGGAGCCCACCAACCCTACCGTTGACGACACCATCACCGCCGATCAAGACAGCGAGCTGGTCGCAGAGCTTGCTGCCATGCACGGCAAGATTCCTGACCGCTTCGGTGACTTTGGTGGCCAGTACGTCCCCGAGAGTTTGATGGACTGCCTGTCCGAGCTCGAGGAGGGGTTCAACAAGATCAAGGACGACCCTTCCTTCTGGGAGGAGTACCGTTCATACTACGAGTACATGGGCCGCCCTGGCCACCTGCACCTCGCAGAGCGCCTGACGGAGCACGCCGGCGGCGCCAACATCTGGTTGAAGCGTGAGGATCTCAACCACACCGGTTCGCACAAGATCAACAACGCGCTGGGCCAGCTTCTCCTCGCGAAGCGCCTTGGCAAGACCAAGATCATCGCCGAGACGGGTGCCGGCCAGCACGGCGTCGCTACCGCCACCGTCTGCGCCAAGTTCGGCATGGAATGCACAGTCTACATGGGTGCCGAGGACGTCCGCAGACAGGCCCTCAACGTCTTCCGCATGAAGCTCCTCGGCGCAAAGGTCGTCGCCGTCGAGGCCGGAAGCAAGACTCTGCGTGACGCCGTCAACGAGGCCATGCGCGCCTGGGTTGTCGAGCTCGACACCACCCACTACATCATCGGCTCCGCCATCGGCCCTCACCCCTTCCCCACCATCGTCCGCACATTCCAGTCTGTCATCGGTAACGAGACCAAGGCGCAGATGCTCGAGAAGCGAGGCAAGCTACCCGATGCCGTCGTCGCCTGCGTCGGCGGTGGCAGCAACGCCGTCGGCATGTTCTACCCCTTCGCCAACGACCCTTCAGTCAAGCTTCTCGGTGTCGAGGCCGGCGGTGACGGTATTGACACCGCGAGACACAGCGCCACTCTCTCCGGAGGCAGCAAGGGTGTTCTGCACGGCGTCAAGACCTACATCCTTCAGGACGAGCACGGCCAGGTCGCCGAGACCCACTCCGTCTCCGCCGGTCTCGACTACCCCGGCGTCGGCCCCGAGCTCAGCTCCTGGAAGGACAGCGAGCGCGCAAAGTACATCGCCGCCACCGACGCCGAGGCCTTTATCGGCTTCCGTCTCATGAGCCAGCTCGAGGGTATCATCCCCGCGCTGGAGTCGGCGCACGGCATCTACGGCGCCATCGAGCTCGCCAAGACGATGAAGAAGGGCGAGGACGTCGTCATCTGCCTGAGCGGCCGTGGCGACAAGGATGTGCAGAGCGTCGCTGACGAGCTGCCCAAGCTGGGTCCCAAGATTGGCTGGGATTTGCGTTTTTAAACAACTGGGACACGATGGGAATTTTACGAACGGGGCATCTAAACATTTCAGGGGCGCATGAGGAGATATCCATTTTAGAGCCAAGGGTTGGTTCTTGAAAGCGATTTTTTTGTAGACGAAAAAGCCAAAAAGGGGGTTTCTCTTAGAGAGTAAAAGCTCCCCAATACGTATTTCTATGACATGGGAATTTTGTACATATGATACAATGAGTCTTTTTTTTCCTCGCACTGACACGGAATGATTCCACAACGCCATCATAACCTCTTGTCCTCCTTAATGACCGGCTCCTCGAGGCCCTCGAAGTAGACCTCCTCGTACTGAGCACCGTCCTCGAGCAACTCGGCCTCCTCGCCGAGCGCAAACTCCTCGGCAATCATCTGGCTCGCCCTCCGCTCCACAATCGCCCTGCTCACGGCGCTCAGGGGCCCCGGCGTGGCGGCGTCGACCATGTAGTGCACCAGGTCCGTCTGGTCCTCGGGCATCTCGCCCTGGACGCCGAGCTGCTCCCTTTCGGCGGCGTACTTTTCGCGGAACGCCGGGGTCTGCATGACCAGCCACCGCAGCTTCCAGCCGCCGGGGCCGAGCTCCTTGACGCGCGCGGCCTTGTTCTTGGTGACGTAGGCGTCGAGGCCGCCCTCCTTGCGGACGGTGCGGAGGACGCGGGTGGTGAGGCGGGTGCGAACCCAGGCGCCTAGGGACTCGGACCAGAGACGCTTGCGGTGGACGTTGGGGCGCCAAGTCCGGGGGGTGACCTGGTGGTGCTTCTCCGAGACGTTGTGGCCGTGGCGGATGCGGGTGGCGCCGTAGAGGCCGTTGTTGGATTGCTTGTAGAGGAGGCGCGGGCCGTGGGGATAGGGGGGCACGGTGGAGGACGGAATCTTTTGGAGGGAGATGGTTTTCGTCGCCAGGGCCGTGGATGTGGAAAAGGCGCGGGCGGTGGATGAGGTGGTGGTGGTGAGGGTAAGGTTTCGGAGGGATGTGAGGAGGGAGGACCCCGGCCTCAGGGCGTTGGAGCGCATATTTGTTCTGTGTCTGTCGTGTCCGCTGCTATTATTGAGGGTTCATCGGTTTATATGCGTGGCATTGGGTCGAGCGGACGGGGGTGGCGCGCGGGCGGCGGTCGGGGGTATCGTCTTCGTCGTCGGCGTCGTCGTCAAAAGCCGTGAGCTGCGCAGCTTGGGATGATTTTTGGCAATGGTCAGAGTTCGGAGCTTCGAGGATCGGGCGGTGGATATTCCGCTCCTTGTGAATTGTGTGATATCATTGGCTGTGTGAAATAAAGGCGGATCCTGCCTCGAGTGGGGTCGTTCGAATCAGGTGACGGCGTGTTGCTTTCGCGACAGGGGTCCGTGGTCTTGGAGCTCCCCTGGGAGGCGACCCCTCCACACCGGTACACCGAGACTGATGGACGAGGGACCACTTGAAGTTAGTTGCGCACAGCAGATGTGACGAGCGTGAAGCCCCAAGCCACAATTCATTGGATCCAAGACGCAAGTACTTTCAAACCGCAACGAAGCCCAGTGGTGCCGGGACACGCAGACGCAGCCGCAATGTTACCACCAGTCGAGGCGTCGGTCCTCCAAAACAACCCCGAGTTCGCGGCGCTACACCACGCCCTTACGACCGCGATCTTGAACCCCGACGGCTCGACAAAGAAGCCCGTGACCAAGGAGCAGGCCTCGATCCAGAATGTGAGTCTGCCCCTACTGTAGAATTCGACACCACGAGACTTATCCTGCGACACGAACGTCATGACTGTTAACTCGGCCCCCACCGCTGACACAAAGCACCAGGAACTCGCAGACCACAGGTTCACCGCCGCAAAGGACCACCTCCTCATAAGCGCCATCTCCAACACCGTCCCTCCCGAGCCCAAGTCTGCGCCCGCGAGGACGATAACCCGCAGCAAATCCAATTCACAACCCGCCCCTGCACCACCGACGCAGTCCCTCCCCGAACCCCTCCTCGACCTCCTCCTCCTTCTCCCGCCCCTCCTGGCGGCCTCCGAGCCGCTGTCCTCCGAATCCCTGACGATCCTCCTCTCGAACCCGCCTTTCACCGAGTTCCAGCGCCTCCTCCCGCAAATCGGCGAACTCGTCTCCACAACCCTGCACGCCTCCGCCGTCTCTCTCGCCCGCATCGCGAACCCGGCGACGAACGCCTCCTTCCTGCACCGCAACGTGCCCGCCTTGCAGACGACGTACCACAACCTCGAGGCGGACGTCCGCGAGGCCAAGCGCGCGCTCGCGCGGGAGCGGCTGCGCGCGGCGGACAGCCTGACGGGGGTGCTGGACAAGCACGCCAGCGCGCTGACGTTGCTGATACGCGCGCTGGAGGCGAAGCACGGCGTCGTGGCGAGGAGCCTGGAGTTCAGGGCGGCGGAGACGGGGCTGAAGGCGCAGAGGACCGAGGCGGATGCCGTTGCCGCGAGGGAGGGGGTGCGGAAGGAGGTGTACTCGCCCGAGATGGTTGCCGCGCTGAGGAACTACGCCACGCACCTGAGGGATGCGAGGATGAGGCTTGAGAGCTCGGTCATGACGCTGAGGGCGGAATTGGAGGGTTACGGGGTCGGGAAGGAGGGCGAGGAGGGGAAGGAGAGGATGATACGGGAGATGGCGAGGAAGAAGCGGCAGCTCGAGAGGGAGTTGGACGATGCCAGCAGAGACCTGGCAAGGTTGGACAAGGCATGACGAGCATGGTGGGAATCACGGACTCGGTGCGGCCCGGGGAGTCACTTCACTCAGGGGAAAGCGGGCGTTTGGGACATGTTTACACTGAAAGACGTGTCGCTATATTGTACACGGCTGGGACGCATGTGTGGTCTACCAAGGGAGCCCAGCGTCTATATCCACCGGCCAGTCTACCTTGGCGTCGCGAAACAGATGGCCTTTCCCCCCTGTTCGTACAAACCTCCTTTTTTGGGACCAACCACCTTTCAACAGAACCCATGATATCTCTTGGAGAACGAATACGAGCTAGCTCGGAGCACGCGTGCGGATGCCCGAGACCCGCCTTGGCTATGGCAAATGTCGACAAGACGACGGGGTTTAGCCCTTGACCTTGTAGATGGCCTCGGCGAGGCGGCCGACGTTGCCGCTGGTGATACCGGCGACGGAGATGCGGCCGTCCTTGGTGGCGTAGACAGAGTGCTCCTTGGCGAGGGCGTCCATCTGCTGGGGGGTCAGGCCGGTGTAGGCGAACATGCCGATCTGGCTGGTGATGTGGGACCAGTCGTGGGCGGAGCCGAGCTTCTCGAGGTTGTCCTTGAGCAGGGCGCGCATGGTGATGATGCGGTCGGCCATGCCCTTGACCTCGCCGAGCCACTGCTGGTTCAGGGCGGCGTCGTTGAGGATGGTGGAGGCGATGCGGGCGCGTGGACGGGGGGGTTGGAGTAGAGGGGGCGGACGAGGATCTTGACCTGGGAGTCGAGGCGCTTGCGCTCCTCGGCGTCCTGGGCGACGATGGAGAAGGCGCCGACGCGCTCGCCGTAGAGACCCATGTTCTTGGCGAAGGACTGGGCCAGGCAGATGTTGTGGCCCTCCTTGACGAAGTGGCGGACGGCGAAGGCGTCGGTGTCGGTGTTGCCCGAGGCGAAGCCCTGGTAGGCCATGTCGAAGAAGGAGTAGTGGCCGCTCGCCTTGACGGCGTCGGAGATCTCGCGCCACTGCTCGGGGGTGGGGTCGACGCCCGTGGGGTTGTGGGCGCAGGCGTGGAAGAGGAAGATGGAGCCCTTGGGCGCGGCCTTGATGTCGGCGAGCATGCCCTCAAAGTCGAGGCCGATGGTCTTCTGGTCGTAGTAGCGGTACTTGTTGACCGTCAGGCCCGAGTCGGCGAAGACGGCGCCGTGGTTGGCCCACGAGGGGGTGGGGATGTAGATGTTCTTGGCGCCGGGGTAGAAGCGGGCGAGGAAGGCGCCACCGATGCGCAGGGCGCCGGTGCCGGAGATGGACTGAGTGATGGCGAGGCGGTCGAGGGCCGACGAGTCGGCGCCGTAGGCGAGGACAGCGGCCGACTTTGTGAACTCGGGCACGCCGGTGATGCCGGCGTACTCCTTGTTCAGCTTGGCGGCGATGACCTTCTCCTCAGCGGCGCGGACAGAGGGGAGGACGTAGGGCTTGCCCTGGTCGTCGCGGTAGGCTCCGACACCTGTTGTTTGTCAGAGTCAACAGGAGTGTTCACTTTGAGGGGGGGGGGGGGGGGGGGGGAGCTGTCTGGCGAGCTGCCAACTAGCTCGTGACAGCTAGCCGGGAAGGTGGCTGGCTTGGCGGGGTTTTCGTACCGAGGTTGATCTTGGCCTCGAACTTGTCGGCCTTGAAAGCTTCCGTGATGCCTGATTGTCTTGTGTTAGTCGCGATCGAGTTCGGAGGTAAGCTCGCGGGAGCTTCGAGTGCGTCATACCGAGAATGGCCTATCCATTGCCAAAAAAATTGTCCCGTTAGCAACCCCGAAGCTCTCGTCTCTTCGCCATCGCACTCAATCGGCGCCAGTTAGCACTTACATCCTGCGGCATTCGTTAGCAATCATGGCGCACTCAATTGGAATCTGGAGGTGTGAGACATACAGGAGGACCTTGAGGAACGTTGGCCCAGGTAGAGCCGGCTCGCGCGGCCGACATGGGGAGAGCGCCCATGCGGCGAACGGCAGCTTGCCGGGTTGCGATTCTGGCGGAGGACAGCATCTTGATTTTCTTTTTCTCTTTGGGGGTAAGAAAGAGACTTGAATGGGGGGGGGGGAAGAAAGATGGTGGTTGAAGAAATAGAAAAAGAGAAGGGAGTTGTTCTGCAGCAGCAGCAGCAAAAAAAAAGATCCCAGTGAGGTAGGTCTCCAATGACTCCGAGACAGCGAAGTACCGAAAGAGCTGCAGACGGGGAAGTGGTCTAACCAAGGAATGGGCTGACTTGTGACTCTGCCGCTTTTCTGGGGACTCATGTGCTTGGCCTTGGCCGGTTGCTTGGGAGGAGGAGCCCTTTGGAGAGGGGGGGCGTGTGTGGTCCCAGCCCGGCGTGACTCCGGACCTGGAGAACAGAATGAGCGCTGTGAGTGGATTGAGTCATGAGATGCCCCGCCCAAATCGTGCAATTGCGGGGGCTAGGAATTTCTGTATCGCCGGGATCCGCGAAGTTTGGTCCGTGCGGTCCCATGGGGATGGATTGTAACACCCCCCTCCCTAACCCAACCCACCCCCCCTCGGCCCGGTGTTTTTGACTGGAGCGCATCAGAGAGGCTGAACCCGTCCCTACGCCTTCCGGCTTCGGACGTCGCCGCGTCTGACCGTTCTCAGCTCACTACCTTTGCGCTGGATGCTTGGTGGACTCGACTCGAGGTTCGTCAGGGACGACCGGAATTGTGGTGGTCTGGGCGGTGTAGTCTCTGGTTGCGCCATCATGCCATTTGTTCGCTTCAAAGAAGTTTCACTTATCTGAGCTGTCTCCTTTTTTTTTCCTGTCTCCTTTTGGCACGTGTCCCGATCCTTTTCGAATACAAAGGCTCGGGCTTTGTTCCCTCGTTTATTAGCGAGAGAGCCGGGCCCGATAGTGAGGCACAGATGCGCCCTGGCTGCTGACGCAATGTTCGTCAAGTTTATAGGCGGTTAGAATTTCCCCTTTCGGCCATCACTGTTCAACAGGGGCACTGCATTCTCAGGACCATCTACTCTACGAAAACTGCGGTTGCCATTGGAGCTCGCTGGGGACAGCAGGCTCTATATTTTCAGCGCTTCAGTAGGACGGAAAGAAGCTTTTAGATGCCTGTCGGCTGCGGGCTAACGGCCCTATGGTGTCAGTTTGAGGCTGCATCAACGTCGTCCGTGCTTGCATTGCATGGTGAGAGCCGTTTTCACGTGCAAATTGGATTTCAGGTTGCACTGATCCGCATCGAGTCGTCGTTTGAATTACAACACCCGACCGCAACGATATCTCAACTGCTTCTCTCTACGTTGTACATCCTCCAAAAGACCTTCATTCGAGTTCCATTCTTTGATACATCCATACATCTTCCATGGTCATTAAGAAATTCTTCAGAATTGTAACCTCATACCTCTTCGGTCTTCGGCCGGGTCTATCTCAACACTCGTTTCTCAGTGTACAAGGGAATTTTCTTACGCCTATGAGCTCTGAGCCCGGGATCATATTGTTCGTTATCTGGCAACCACGGGTCTTGGGAGACAATTCCAAAGATGGTTGACGATTGCCATCCCTTACAGCCGATAGGAAGCTTTTGTCGCAGTTTTGGAGTTCAAGAGAACCTCACGGACAACTCAAGCCACCAAACGTACAAATAGCTTAGAGTTTGCCAAACTCAAATGAAAAGAGCGATGGGGGATCCCGTGTTTCTTACTAAGATGCTTTGAATTTATTTGCAAGCTTACCCGATCCAGCGGTATCTGCCTAAAGAAGTGGATGGCCCTTCGGTTCCGAGTGTACATAATCAAGACATCAAGCGCTCCCTAATTTCCTTTTTCAACTGTGTCTTGCACCTTTCAACTACCCCCTCTATGGGTAGCTGGAGGAACTTGTCAACCTCTCAGGATGTCTATTCAGAAAACCTTTCCTTGGCCGGACAACGATTTCTACCGATACACCACAGACCGTGAGAGTCGCGACAGGGATGGGCAAGCAATGCACCGCGTGCAATTACTCGTGGACTGTATGTACGCGTGCAAAGAATCAGACATCACCTATGCTTCAGGATCATGGGGCTACACTGGTATGCAAGCAAGCTTCGAGACTTCATATACTGGTCAGTGCTCTTAGAAATGACTTGTCTAGTACTCCGTACAGTATATTCCGATGAGTCAAACACGCTTTGGCCGCTGGCGATGGAAAAACTGAAACGCTGGGTAACCGAATACTTCATTCACATAAACCGCCTGATTACAGAGAAGCTTGACGGTTCAGTAAACGATGAACTTGCCGGCCGTTTTGTTCTGGAAGTCGTTGAGGCACCAGAATTGAGAAACCTTGGACTGTCGGATCTCTCAACAGCGAGCCAGGATAATATCGAATCAATTGTTCTGGTTTTCGAAACCTGGAGTCGCAGTGTTATCGGTACTGCCGAGTTTCGGAGTCGAAAAAGCCCCAGGTTTTGTGACTTCTTCGTCATTGACGAAGGTTCCCTTCGCTCGCTCGCCGCGTTACCTGACGAGACACCGCACTTGGGACCTGTATCCCGGACAGAAAGACGTGTAGGCACAGCCGCCCAGGATTTATATTTAGCTGATCTTGACATAAAAGGCCCGGATGGATTCTTACATATCCTCGTACGTCTGGCTGGTTGATTCAAGCGCAGTGAACCGCTTTCAGGGTGTTGAGGATGGTGATAATTATGAGGGATGGATGAAGCTGTGTCCCGATGATATTTATAACGCATGCTTTGAGAGGGCCTGGAGAAGTGACAGTGACTTCTGGATCTTTGAACGAGGTGAAATCCCGGAGGGCTCGGGAAGCAAGTGGTATCGCGAGCGCTGAGTGTCACGTCTCACGTATATGACGAGATGGGGACATATACGCTTACGAGTGGCCATGACAGCGCCTGATTCAATAGACTTGAAGCTGGCGTACTGGTTGACTACAATCTAGTATCTGGATGATTGAAGGCAAACCTAGTAGTAGACCAAGTTTGTCCAACTAGAGAGAACTTTGATATCAAGGAGCCGACTTTGGGTAGTAAAACACGGGCACGATCCATTCGTGTCACATATTCGGCTAGACAGCGGGCACGTAGTTGATTTAGATTGTTGAACTTGCTTTTGATCTACAGCTAGAATGACATCAAGGTCCTCGACTAATAGTGCCCCTCACGATCAAGCCTTGGGAGGCAGCACCGTCGGGACAGGAGGGCGGGTCGTCGTCCTGGGCAGCTCGGGCACGACAGGCGTAGGAATGCAGGCGCAAGCACTGCTGACCCTCGCGACGGGTTTCTTGCCGTTGTTCTCAACGCAAGCCTTGGAGGCGTACTCGGGCAGCAGGCTCTCGTCGGTCCTCTGGCGGGTGGTGAAGTTGCCGCAGAACTCGACGGACTCCTCCAGACGGCCGGGGATGGTGCTGGCGCGCAGAGCGCGGAGGCAGTTGTCGGCGTTGCAAACGGGGGCCTTGGGGCACTCCTTGGACGTCATCTTGACGACGAAGCTGCCGCGCTCGATGGTGTGGACGAAGATGAAGCCGGACTTGAAGTTGGCGTAGGACGACCAGGAACCGGCGAACTGGACCTTTCCGCCGCCCTCCTCCTCGTCATCCTCGGGGTAGACGTCGAAGAAGCCGGCCTCGCAGATACCAGCACCCGTGGGGTCCGCGGTGACGCTGCTGATATCGAGCACGTTCAGGCCGTTGCCGTAGTTGGACTGGTACAGGTAGCCGCCGACGATGTACTGGTTGTGGTCGATGGAGCGGGTCTTGCCTGCGTAGTTGCCGGTGTAGACAGGGTTCTCCAGGTCACGGATGTCAAAAATGTGCGTCGTCGGGAGACCCTGGGTCATCGGGCCGACCTTGGCGTCGCGCTCGTCAAACTCGTCATCCAGGAAGAGGTACTCTTGCCAAGTCTCGTTGTTGACGACGCCCTGGTGAATGTACTGGGCGCCGGGGAAGTCGCTGATGGAGATGATGTTGGTGACGTTGCCGGTCTTGTCGGTGACGTCGTAGATGGTCAGCGTGTCTTCGTTGTAGCCGTAGCAGATATCTCTGCCGTAGTAACGAGCGTCGGGGCCGCGGTAGACGAGGCACTCGGCGTCGTGGACGTAGCCGTCGCCGGCAGCGCAGCCGGGGCTGGTGACGTTGGTAGGGTCGCTGATGTCAAGGAAGATCAAGCCACCGCGGCAGGGAAGCTCATCTCTGACGCGGATAGTCTCGTTGCCGCCGACGGAGCCGCAGGCAATGGCGTAGTTGAGCTCCTGGTTGACTACGATGTTGTGAGTGCGGCCGACGGGGAGCTCATTCCAGTGGCCGGTGAGCTCGGCCTGGGTGAAGTTCTTGGGGTTCGCGGGGTCGAGCTCGAGGAGCTTCTTCATGTCGAAGAACTGGACACCGTGCTTGATGGCCTCGGAACCAATGACAACGATGTCTCCGACGACTCGGATCTCTCTCCAGTTCGAGCCGATGGCGTCGTACTGGGGCAGACGGCCGAGGTACACCAGCTTGCCCTCCTTGCTGATTTCGGCAAACGCGGTGCGTCGTACTGTCCGATGGCAACGAACTCTCTTCCATCGGCACTCGTCCAACCCCAAGACGAAGAGCCTCGGCCTCCCCAGCTGCCGAGAGCCTCGTGGGACAGGAAGTGGTACAGGTCGACCTTTGGGATGTTAGTCGGAAGAAGCCGGGCAGACTCTTGCAGCATTACTTACGTTTCTGCATCTGAAGGTGTTGTTGGCGTTTCCGGGAATGGCAGCAGCAAATCCGTCAACACACGGGGTGTAACTGAGCTCGGGGTATCGGGCGCTGTCCATCAGACCGGCCTCAGCCTCGGCCTCCCATTGAGCCTTCAGAGACTGTTAGCAAGATTGGACGGGGTAGAAAGTTCTTGCACGCATGCACACATACCATCTTGATGCCCATGATCCGGTGGTGGACCTCGCCGGATGCGTACTCGGCTTTGGTGCCAGCGCCGGCCGCGCTGCTCAGGCCGACCATGGCAGAGCCCAAAAGGGCCGCGGAGGTGATGCGGACCATGTTGATGATTTCGCTGTGTTGTAGGCTCAACAAAGAGTACCGCGGCTTGTCAGGAACTTGTCGCTGAGGGGAAAAGTGCGACTGCGAGTGAGACAGAGAGTCATGCTTCAAAAGCAGGACCGCAACGAGATCTATAAGTACCCGCCCAGTCATCCATCATTCGTCATCTTCCAGTCCTCCAAGACCAAACAACAAGATCGGCTTCCCTTGGCCCCCCCGCATTGAAGACGTTGCAGTGGGGAATACCACAGCAGGCCGCAGGCGTGATTTTAGGGGAGGCTGGCGAAATCCAGGCGATCATACTAACGTCTTGTCAGGGGAGCCCGAGGGGAGGGAAGCACCAAGATTGACGATGCCACCGCGAATGCTTGGCCAATATGTTAGTAGGTGATAAGCAGAGCTTGGTTCCATTCATTGGGGACCAAGCCGACCTTGGCAGTCTTGGCTCTTGGCACCCCAACCCGCGTACCAACGTAAAGCCGTCAAATGCAGTCCGCCGAGCGATTGGGTTTTCTAGCTGTCTGCTTCTGGAAGGTGAGTACCGGCTTGGCCACTTACGTGATTAGGCAGGTGCGGGATATTGAGATGTTGACAAGCCCGGAGGCTCGGGTCGGTTGGTATTGTTCATAGGCGGGGGATCCGGGTCGCAGCTGAGCGGAGTTTTGAGTGGCAGCTCAGAGGCCGCCAGCAATTAGACTTTGGCCCCAGATTATGACCTGCTTTGGTCAGCTGTCAATGTCTGATGCACGAGCTTTCTTGTTGGAATAAGCGGTGGCAGGTTTTGGAGCTGATTTGATGACTTCTCTACGACAAATCAACCAATGAAGCCAGTAGTCAACCCCCTAGAGTTTTGACAAACACACCACAACTGCGGGCGAAACGGAATTCTCTCTCCTTCAACGTACTTGACTATTCTCCTTGCCAATGTTGCCGGTGGCCAGACTCCATAGAGCAGAATCAACACCGCGCGGCCAGCAACAGGTAACCAATCAACAACATAGTCTTCTGGTTGAGATCTGCAGCGCTATGTAGAGGCTAACCTCCCAAGATTTCATGCAAGAATCTTCTGTATGATAATGTAGAAGTTGACTGAATTGGAGAATGTTGAGTAGACAGGCGGCAAAACCACTCCCCCAGGAAAACCAATGGTCACACCACCGCCGAACGGTTCAATGACAGAAAAGATGGACACGGCCAATGCAAACGCATCTCGGCACTGGGAACATTGGGATGCCCGACGAAGCTACGGCGCCCGTTCTCCAGAATTGCGAGATCGCACTCACTTGCAGTAATGTCAGAGCTGCGTCCGCTATCCAGCCCCTTCTGTTCTGACTGAACTCATCATTCCCAAAACAACGCGACAACATAGCCCGAAGCCGGTTGTACTCAGCGAAAAGAAGTTGGGCTGAAGCACAGAGCACCTTGCCAACCAAAACAGAGCCTCATGTCATGCTGATCGGCAGACGGGAATACTGTTGCTTTGGCGTTCCCCTGCAGAGCGCGGAGACAGCCGCATGCCCTTACATTAGCTTGCCGATAAAAGGGTGTCTTGGTCCATGAGTAAGGCTTAGTCTGAGCACGCGCCTGAGTTTATCGCCCTTTGAGCCAGAACGTTCCGACTGAGTCTAACCCCCCTTGCGCTTCTCGGACTCTACATTGATGATTGCCGTTGAAGTGGCCAAGGAGCCCCCTCTTACGACTAGATCTTTACTTTCCTACCCTAGGTTATTGAATCCCAAGTTGGGTGGTTCTCTATCCTACGGAGCCGCTTCCGGTCTGTTCTAGACTTTTGCGAAGACCACGTTCCTTCCCTCAAGTCGTTTTCGAATGTTTGACTGCCGTTGGCCTTTTTAGCTTTGATGAAACCATGACGGAGAACACAAATGGTGGTGTGTTCTGATGGACATACCGACGGTGTCGCCATGGCATGCAAGAAACAACTCAAACGAAAAACATTAATAAATCTCCCGTAGATACTACATTTGGACACCGTAAACCTCATGGATCAGCCTGCCAGCTTTGAACTATCCACGACGCTATCATTTCCGCCAAAGGAATCGTCTTGAACGAACGTCAAAATAGTGATTTGGAGAATGCCTGTAACCGTCAGTATTGTGTTCACCCGAGAATTCCTTCGCGGTGTCATTGACAAGCGATGATGATCTGCGTATAAAACCAGATCGTAACGTGCTCTATTTTCGAACCCAAGCTGCCGCAAGGTTCTCTGATGCGCGACTACCACGGCCTTTAAAAGGACTCCGGTCATTGCGTCATACTCTGGTAGAGAACAAAGGCGTGAGATGCGATAGGCGAACATGATCTGAGGCCTACGATTTTCGTCTATTGTTACGGCCGTTGTATCAGATGATCAGCTTGGGCCAAGGGTCCATCGGTTTGAAGAAGCGACTCAATGACTTCACTAAACCCGAGGAAGTGGGCGTGATGGGTGGTCAACAACGGACCAACTGCCATACCGATTTGGAATGGTCTGTTATTTGAGTAACGAAATGATTATCTCCGCACTTCATTACTAGTAAGAACCTTGACTGCGATCTCGACACCAAGAGAATATGTGATTCCCCTCTTTCAGCCAATGCATGGCCGAGTCTACTTGTAACCCTGTAGCAGTCCCCCCCTTCAGTGACGTCGACTGCAAAAAGGTGGTCAGGGTGCTCTGAGGGCTTCACGAACATTCCAAGCGAATCCGATATCACCAATTCATCACATCCCACCCGTGACCATCATTTTGTCGCAAAGCTAGGGCGGGGTAACAAGCAAGACCCCCGGCAGCCCTCTGGGAAAGCTCTAGGTTTCCTTCGCGGCTCTTGTTCCCAAGACATCGGTAATATGTTCGGATCCAAGGGTTAGCTGGCGGGTTAACGAAATTCTCTCCGGAGGTGACGACCATAAAAGCATAACTTGCGAGTCTACCTGGAAACAATTAATGCCTGATTGGTCAAGAGGACTGAGATGGTGTGTAGCTCCTCCAACTATGTCGCGTTTCAAAGGGGTGGCACAGCACCTGTTCGCGGGGAGCCCATAGTTCCCCGTGCCGTGGGGTGCCGCAACGATATGCTTGTTGGGCATGGGTGTGGGCTCGTTGAGAAACTTTATGCCAACATCCTGGACCCCGCGTGGTACTATGCTAGAAGCTGGAGCTGCCCAGAGGTTTGGGACTCACACATACTCTTTCGGGGGCTTCGATGGCTCGTTTGAAATTCGCCGAACCTCTGATTTCGGCTATTCTGTCAGTTGGGGTGAGCCTGCCACTATCTCATCTACCCTTAGCCCTGCTCGACGGTCTAGAATTGTAATACAGTAGATTCGTTTTGCCTCGGCGTCACGGCTCGTGAAAGTCTCGTTCTGACTATTTACTCAACGGCCTATCCCGCGATCGTTCCCGAAAACCCCATCAAGAAGATTCTCCAAAGAAGGCAATTGCTCTGACCGTTGGATACCACACCAACACATCAATTTCGCCCTATTTGCTCACTCTCTCACTGGCTTACATCACCTCTCAAAATGAGACTCCTGATTTTACTATCTTTGCTGCTCGGCCTTACTGTGGTGAGCGGCCAACTGGCAATGCCCATTCAGGACGCGAAAGGCCGCGGTGGCAGGGACAAGGACAGAGGCAAAGATAAAGGCACAGGCAAGGGCACAGGCAAGGGCACAGGCAAGGGCAACAAGGAACCGGTGAGGGGCGGATCAGCCGCTTTACAGCAACGTATCGGGGATCTTCGAGAAAAAGTTGCCGCGGCCAACGAAAGCGTCGTGCCCTTCAAGGGAGGAAGCTTGAAAGGCCTAGTGGGGCTGCTGAAAGTGAATGAGGCTGTCGTTACGCTCGGGACAACAATCGACGTCTCAACGAAGACGGCAGAGGCCACGGGCACCCTATCGGCGAAAGAATCGTAAGCCGAACTTCGGTGGCAATAGCCGGAAACGTTTGTGCTAACCCTGTCATCCGTAGGACTCAGATCGGCACACAGTTCCTCGCCCTTCAACCCGATATTAACAACTTGTTGACCGAGCTCCAAGGCAAACGCAAGGAATTCGACAAGGCTGGATTCAGGATCTTGGATGTCAGAAGTCTGATTCGTGACTCAGTAGCCATCCAGAAGGACAAAGCCGGTGACTTGGGTGGTGCTGTGAGTTGAGCCAGAACGCAACGCCTTTGGCCCATGACTGACTTGGTGCAGTTTACGAAGGTTTTGGATCCCCAATTCCAGCCCATCGCAACACAAATCAGCGATCAGATCCAGAGCAATTTCAGCCAAGCCATTGGAGAGTACGAAGGCCGCGGCGGAAAGATCAAGATCCCCTCCAAGGCCGTGCCGCAGCTCTCAAACCTCCTCGCCGGGGTGGCCAGAGCCCTTGGGATTGGCGACAGGAACATGATGATGGCGGCGGGTCTAGCTTCCGAATCTGACGCCGTCCCACTGACCAACCTCGCCACGACCGAGGCTGCTTTCGCAGATATCATCGCCGCTGATACGCCTCAGGCGAACACCGCTGCCGAGGCTGTCATTCGCGGGATTTCGGACATGGAGATCTCCAGACTCGGCCCGGATGAGAACGACTTACGAGGAATCCCGCCGCTGGTTCTTGCAGTTTTGCGCCGGTATGACATAATTTAATGAGCGGGGGGCAGCTCTTGGAACCAAGATCCTGTTTAGTTACTCTCTCCAGTGTTTACTGGTTGTCGCAGTACCACAGATCGGCTCAATGATGAACGCAGTAACGAATCAATGAACTTCATGTTTGTTAGCCAGTTCCTTTCCAAAAAGAACGATTTCAAGCCAACGGCCCGTGACCCACATTGCGCATCGTAGACAGCCGCCGCCGCGAAGTGTGCGAAAGCGATCTTAGTGTGCCTCCAGACAAGGCAAGGTACAACGAAGTATCTTGAAGGCATGGAGCCGGCCCGAATCCGCAGCAGCTTACTCTGTGCAAGAGGCGATTTAATCGAGGCTGCGATCTACGGCCGCCAAGGTCTCAACTTCAGCGAAACCGCCTGGCCTTGGCAAAGGTTCGCTATTTTCGAACTCCCCACACGAAAGTTCACTGCTCCACGACGATGGTGTTGAGTCAGACATCAAAAAGGTTTGCCCAGCCAGGAACTGGCTCCTCCCTCGCAAGATCCCCTCATCGGGCGCATTTACATGCCGGTCAGTGGGAACTGCCGGGCACCTCGACTTTTGAGTTGCCTTCACCTGACCCACCTGCCGGAGGGCGGAAGCAAGCCGAGCTGAACCACATTCCAACGGTAGAATAAGGGTCCCCAATAAGAACAAAGAGGGGAAAAGGCAAGAAGAGGAGGTTAAGAAAGCTCGCAGGTGAAATAAGGCAACCCCTCTCTCGCCTGTGATTAGATTGCGAGGTTGCCATCTCACCCCCAAAAGCCAATTTCGTCTGAAACCGCTGTGCCGATGGTCCGATTTAGCCTTTTCATCACTTCCCTCTGCCTCACCCTCGCTCAAGACAGACATATCAGTCTTCGCCGACCTCCGGTGTCTGCGCACCGTTCACCCGACCTATCTGATTTCTATCAGCCCAACCACTGCTGAGTTGCAAAGACGAAGAGGGGCACCGCCTTCACCCGTGCGGCCAAGACGGACCCCGGGCTCTGTAATGCAGAGACCATCATCTCACCGCCACGATTGGTGGCCATCCACCGAGGGGTAGTTGTATCCACCTCGTTTAGAGCTGTGAAATTAGCAGAGGGCATCAGATCGCCGTGGAAGACCAAATTGGCGCTTGATTCGCGGGATACTGCGGCCACGGTGCAGTTTACACGAAAGAGCTCCAGTTCACTCTTGGCGAAACACAATCTGACAGCAACAATGACTCTCAGTCTAACTTCTGCTCTGTTTATCCGGGCGACCACAGTCAGCAGGGATGTGGACGGATCTCGCTTGTCGTTTCTCAAGTTATTGGAAGATGGTAATCTACGAACAGACTGACATTAGGGCGCCGAGCTAATTGTACTATGGACCATATCTGGGTATTGCATGAGTATGCCTTATTTAATCTGTAACAAAATCGACAGCCGTCATCGTGAAGTACGAAGGTTGAGAATGATTTCGAGGTGGTTCTCATACACGCGGTATGGCATGAGATTAGTGTCTTACCGAGCGCTCTACTCTGCCGCATCGTATTGTCCGAGGATGCCTTGATATGACAAGGATTCCAGGCCGGGGAGCCAGCAGCCGAAGAGATTCATCACGTCAGTCCCAACCAGAGAATTAGGAACTGTCGCCATATACTCGGCATCCATAGATTCCACAAGATTGGACTCTGGGGTCAAGTTCATCTATAAAGACCCCGGTTAGTGCCTGCGTTGTGGATGGCTATCATCATGGTCTGTGAAAGGCCTACATCTGGGAAGCTAGCATGCCCTTCAGCTGGTGCAAAGTTATTAACGACCCCCTGCGGCAGCGACCACTGTGGTTGGAAGGAAATCCCCTGCAAAGTGTCCGATGGTGCTTGTGGTGTGTTACCGGTCGGACTGCGGCCGTTGACCTCGTTTACGTAGTTCCGGGCAATGTGTGCAAACTCCCCAACCAAGCGACCAGGCAAAGCTCCTTTGGACAAGAAATCCATGCGACTGCAGTGTCCACTCATGACATCTAGCAATGCCAGACTGGTTGCTGTCTGTTGCTGCCGAGGATTATGGATGACAAGGTCGAACAAAACGAAGAAGGACATGGCAGGAATTCCCACCATTATCCTAACGCCCCGGCCGGTTAGAAAAGGAAATATAGGCTGAACTGGCTTCACGTACCACATGGGTGTGTAAGGAGCCACATCTATGATTGGAACTAACTCAAGCAGCGAGCGGGCAGTGTGCTCGATACTCTCCATAACAAGCTTTCTTCGCGTACAGAAAGGCGAGTCTTCTGTCGAAAGGAGATGCCTGAGAGCCATCCGCGAGATGGTCAAGTGGAAGCTGTAGTAGAGAAAGTGCATGGCGAGCGCTATCATGCGCTCTTGATCATCGATAATCGAATGAGCCTTAATCCGGCCACCCGGCCTGAACCCGTTGTCAGGTAACGACGCCGTCCAGTCTTCAAGCTCTTCCGTCAACTGGTCGACCATGTCGAGGTAATACGCGTCAGGGTTATCGGAAACGCCGACGGCGAAAAGTGATGTATAGGCGCGCGAGAGAAGACGCGCATGGGTGACGAAGCTCAAGAACCAATCAAAATCGCCGGAGAAGAAGGAATCCGGAGTACACGGGATTGGACATGCTATGTCGCAGTCGACGATGCACTTCGACGTGGTTAGTCCCAAAGAGCGTCGAGGAAGAAATCTGCAGGGCAGAGGAATAGCTGTGGTTTTGAGAGAGGATCCACTCACCGACGGCCTTCCAAGATGAAAACTTGTGATTTTCTCCAAAGAATACAACACCCAGAAGGTTCTCCCGTATGCATCCGCCGCAGGGCCAATAAACTTTGCGTCAACCAAGTTCCGGGCCCTCCGAGTTGCTTCCGAGATGAGGATGTGCTCCAGCGCAATTCCAGCTACACAGAGCGAGTATACGACCATTGCCGTCACCGCCTGGAACGCTGTGACCGTATCCGGCAGGACCAAGAAGTCTGTGAAGTTGGCTATGGCGATGGAGAAGAGCTTCCATGATTCTCCTTCGCTGGGCTCGAAACTACCTCCACCGTCGTACTGGCAGCCAAGAGCGAGGACCGTGTGGTACAAGCAGATCCACGACTTGCTTTTTGGCGCTGAATGGGGATTATTTTGGTTGGCCGCGGTCGACTCAAAGGCAGCGCGGTCGAGGAACGGGAACCGGGGGTGGACCCGTTCGAAATACACTGTCTACAATGAGTCGATGTTTAGATAGCGAGGGAGCGGACTGGACTTGCGTTGGATATACTTGGTGGCAAGTTCGTTGTTTTCCAGGCAAGATGGTCGGTCAGCTGGGCGAGACGAGTTGTAGCCGCGAAGCTTGACGGATCTGGCTCGCTCCTCTACCGAGCTCGCAATCCGTCCAACTAATTCATAGAGTCCATCGTGGCCGAGACATTGCGAAAGAGATTCCAGTCTGCTCTCTGAAAAGAACGTCAAGTTGCTGGTGCCCCCTAGTACACATGTTGTAAGCACGCCATACGCTCTCAAGAGAAGCTGTTAGACTCGTAGACCTGCACCGTCGCTGTCACGAAGTCGCGCCGAACTTACCAAGTATGCCGTTTTCCTTTTGACTGTCAGCATAGACCGAAAAAAGAAAAGAAAAAAAAACGTTGAGGAATGTGTCGTACTCTGACGTAATTAGTACCCTCAGCTTTCGGCCTCGCACGCCTCGGGGCTTTACGAGCTCGGTCAAGAATACGATCCACGTAGAGGTCCGGTATGCAGTTTGGTTTGGCCGGTTGGACGTTGAGCCTGGAAGCGGGACCATCGCTTGAAGGATTCGGCTCCGGTGGTCGAGGCGATGGCGAACTTGCGAAATCCAAAACCGAGACGGTGCAGCTTTGCCGGACTGTGTCAGGTGTGCTGTTCGACTCGGAGGATTTGGTGGTGGGGTTAAACTGCCTTTGAACTGCCGACGACATGGTTACCAGTCAGCTCGAAAGGATGTGGTTCCTGCACATGGCAGCCCGTGCTGTATTGATTTCAAGGACAAACGCACCGTTTGGTCTGCGAGCTAGCTTTCTCACCCCGAAGACACACTCAGTCTTCCGCCGCTACCGAAGCTGTGGTATCAGCCGACCTGCGGTTGAGATGCTTGAATGCCAAACCATGATATGATCTTACTGCGCAGTTGCTACAAGGTCCCGAGGCACCGGGGCCTAAACTAAGCGTCAGCTCCTCCCGTTGTCATAATCTGGCTTCGCAGAATGCATAGGAAGCGACCATACCGGGACAGCGAACTTTCCGCGCGCTGCACGAATCGCACGACCTATTGGTTCTGGACTTTGTGGCGTCGCTGGCCATCTTCGGAAAACTTGACTCTCTTTCCGGAATGAAATACCGAGCTGAACGAAAGGGCATAGTTTTGATGGCTGAAGAACTCGGGGTTGTAGCGAGACGATATGACAGAGGAGTCCTTAGAGGCCACACAAACGCGACATGGGCACGACCAACCTCGGGTCCATATTTCCCAATCGGGTAAGTGTTGCCGAGGCTCGGGGTGCAGAAGTTACATTTCTCGCCGGTTTTGTCAGAACAACAACCCGACCCGATTTCACTTTCACGGAAGAATTCCAGTCAGACATGTTACATTTAATCTCTCTGTCAGGGGCATATATGCACTCCAAAGCGATAGTGCTGGACGCGGTTGGCTGCGATCACGCCAATCCGTAAGACTCATAATAGCCAATCAATTGCGAAAGCCCATCAAGCTTCGAAGCACATCTGCGAGTCGTCCAGCGTGGAACTCAGAGCTCAAAATAGACATACTCGGACATATGATGCGAATTCAGCTCCGACATCGATCAAAACTCTGCCTGAATCATGATTTTCGTGAGGCTTTCAAGTTCCAGACTCGTGAGGCTGATGATGCGGATTGTGATAACTACGCCGGCTTTGAAGACTCGTTGTCACTGTCCAAGTAGTCACAGAAATGTGAACTAGGTTAAGTGTATATAGACTAATCGATGTAAAATCTGTGGCACTAAACTTGGCTGGTGCCCTTATTTCAAGGGGCTTTGCAGTCGCCACAGGCCGGGCCAAAATGATGACGTCGATGGACATTTGAAGGCGCCAAAACCATTATTACATTGAGCTGCCTAGTTCCTGAACTTACCTGCGAATGAGTTGTAAAGTACCTTGGACGATGGCAGATTAAGAATACTCATAGAAATTTGCTGTCGTCCTAACTGCCACGAATGCCATGGCAAGTATGTATGAAACCGCAGCCCTGGGTCCACAACGACGGCGAGGCAGAAAAGTATCACGCCAAGCTTGATCACGTTGATGCAAGTCGTCAGTATGAAATCGTAAGCTACCGAGAGCTTGAGCTCGATGACGATGTTTGAACTTGTTTCGATGATCGGGTATTCGATTCGACCCTCTGGAAACGTGTTTGAGTATGAACAAGTGATTCGGAGATGCAAAGCCTCACGCAAGCATGGTCGACTATTGCATTGATGCTTCGAGGCACAGTCACGAGGACAAGAGACATAGATTCGCTCCCGAGAACCGACAACACAAATGCAGCGGCACTATCAGCAGACCAAGATGCATCGATGGGCGACTCACCATTAGCTGAGTTTTTAAACCTGAAACGTCGGAAAGCTGACGTCCTGGAGTGCCATGCTGGCTGGCTGTGGCGACAGATATCCTTGATGGGTAAGATACGTCCCAGACAGATGCAGCAGGTTTCAGTGCAGAGGATACTGGGCGAGGACATCATCATTCTGAAACCAATGGAAGAAAAAACACACCAAGACAGCTTTATAGTTGCTGTTATTTGACTCTTCGGATTTGACCGTTGCACTGCGGGATACGTTACAGCTCCTCGTAGATTGCTTACGTCGGGTGTGTTGTTAAGAGCTGAGAATAACCAATGATAGCATAAGTGATTTGCTGTTATTTTTGCGGGAGTTAAGTGCCTGTTTCATGGCTGGGCACTGGGAATGAGCAAGATGAATCAATTCGCTTCGAAGTGTGAGTGGTTTGTAGGGTGCCAAAGAATCCACTCGGTATAGGTCGCGAGTTTAAACAAGAAAATCGAAGGGATGAAGAACTAAACGTCCAAATAAACTGGTCACCTGTATAGGTATTGTTTACAGCTAGATCTCTGAATCCTTGCCGACTTATGATTTCAAACAAGCATGCCATGCCGAGTTGTCAAAGTCTTCAAGCCCACGTTGGCCCTCACCGCGTAGACCAAGTGCCGGATGATGCACCCCATATTTTTGCGTCACATGTTGGACTAAACAAAACGAGGTGCGCTGCAGGAGCCCCTTTCGAATTGACCTTACGCACGAACTGGGCGCCGGAAGATCGGCTCAGCTTTTGGGGCATGGACGTATGGCATTATAAAGAATGGACGATTCCTCAAGATGAACCCTGAAATACACATATGGGAACCCTGAGGAATTTTGAGTTGTGATAGGTGACTGATTCCGAGGTAAATTCTTTTGCAGATCGCCCAGCATCACCTCTAGCCATGTGGACTGAAGAAGCCAGCCTAACCCTCCAGTATTGAAGCTCCGCATCCCGCTCTCCATGGGTTCCCACTGAGTCTGAAGATAAACCAAAGTAAGAGCCTCGGAATGTATTGTCTGTATCATTTTTGTAGACTCTCGCAAAGACCAAAGCGTACGGCGTCCCTTGTCTCGCTGGGGCTAGGATGCAAGGACGGACTGGTAGATCTTTACTCCATCATTTGGCTGGGGGCAAATCTGAGAACTCAAACTCCGAAGCCAAGGACATGGAATTGGCCGGAAATAGGACGGAATGTGCTGGATGAAGAATATCCCTATGGCCACATTGAAACTCTTGTCGAACGCCAATAACCGATGGTAAACATAGTGGACTTCGTTCAGGGGCTCGCGGGCCAGTCCCACCATATGCGGTTAGCTTCATGCAGGTTTCTCACGAAAGCTCCGAGGCGCTGCAAATGCAAAATGCACAAGACGGGGGTTTAAGGACAGGTTGAGCATAGGGCTTACTCAGAAGATCAGAAGAAAAGCCTTGGTCCCCCTCTTCTTGCTAGAGACTCCGAGTGACATCTTTCAAAGCGCCCTCCCTTACTCTTTGTTAGTTTCTAAAATCACGATGACATATTCAAAAGATCTCGAAACACCTTTTGACTACATCATTGTTGGCGGTGGCACCGCTGGCTTGGTTGTGGCTTCTCGGCTTAGCGAGGATGACGACGTACGCGTTCTTGTTTTCGAGGCTGGTGCGGACAAAACCACTGATCCTCTCGTACTTACTCCCGGCTTAGTTGCCGGCGTATATGGCAAAGATGATTATGACTGGAACTTCACTTCAGTTCCTCAGGTAAGATAGCCGACAGTTTCGTCGAGTCAACCCCCTGAACTACGCTGACGTTCAGTAGCCTGGCTTGAACAACCGAAGAATCAACCAAGCAAGAGGAAAAATGCTCGGCGGCAGCTCTGCGCTGAACTTCATGTTAATGCTGTATCCATCAAGGGGTAACTTGGATGCTTGGGGTATTCTTGGCAACGAAGGCTGGAACTTCAATACTCTCGCCCCGTACTTCCGCAAGTTTGGCACCGATCACCCGCCGCCTCAGTCTGCTAAAGACATTCTCGGATTGGACTACCATGATGAGGCTTTGAACGGAAAGGGACCGCTTCAGGTGTCTTATGGGGAAGGTTATAACCCTATGAACGCGGCTTGGATGAAAACCTTTGACAAGCTTGGCCTCGGCATGACTGGCGACCCCCGCAGCGGCAAGGCCTTTGGTGCCTTTCAAAACCCTTGCAGCATTGATCCGGAGACAAAGACTCGAAGCTTTGCAGCAAGCGCTTACTACACTCCGGAGATTGCCAAAAGACCCAACCTCGTGGTTTTGACCGAAACCCAGGCCAAGAAGATCATTTTCGACAACGCCGATGGCAACGTCTCCGCGTCTGGAGTGCAACTCGTCACCAAAGATGGCCAGGAGAGAACACTCTCAGCTAATATTGAGGTCGTACTTGCGGCAGGCGCACTGCAGTCGCCACAATTGTTGGAACTGTCGGGCATTGGCGGAAGAGAGCTCCTGGAGAGCCATGGCATCCCCGTCACGATTGATAACCCCAACGTGGGCGAGAACGTCCAAGACCACCCTATTGTCTGCCAGAGTTTTGAAGTCAACGACGGAGTACCATCTGCCGACGTGCTGCGAGACGGCAACATACTCAACGCCGTCGTCGGCCAGTATCAGGCAACTCGTGAGGGTCCCTTGGGCCAGAGCACGATTAGTACAGCCTACACGCCCCTTGCCGACAGGAGTGGTCTTCTGTCAGAAGATGCCAAGAAAAGCCTTCTTGCTAGCTATGAAGCGCACGCAAGAACTGCGTCTGGAAGGGTAGTGCGGTCCCTCATCGAGTCCTCCGACGAACCGAGTAGCCAATACCTCTTGTTCCCGTCGCAAATTACAATCAACGATCATCCCGCCAACATGGCGGAGTACATCCTCCCTTCGCGGCCAGAGAATTACATCACGGTCATGACGGTGCTCAACCACCCCTTTTCCCGCGGAACTGTCCACATCACCAGTCGTGATCACACGGTATTGCCAACATGGGACCCAAAGTACAACTCAAACCCCCTCGACTTGGAGCTTCTGGCTCGCAACGTGCAGTTCGTCGAGAAAATCGTCGAGACTGAGCCCTTCAGCTCGCTCCTCAAGCTGGGTGGCAAACGCATGCCCGAAATGAAGGGAGACGATCTGGAGAGCGCTAGGGAGATCGTGCGTCAGAAACAAATCTCCGTTTTCCACGTCTCGGGTAGTTGTGCGATGCTGCCGCGCGAGCAGGGTGGTGTCGTCAATGAGCGGCTCCTGGTTTACGGAGCAAAGAAGCTCCGCATTGTTGACGCGAGTGTCTTCCCGATCGAGCCACTGGGAAACATACAGAGTACCGTGTATGCGGTTGCAGAGAGAGCAGCTGATATTATCAAAGAGGATCGAAAAGCTGGTAATGCTTGAGTTCCGGGATCATGACTGGGGACTCGTGCAAAGACAGTGACAAATACACGTTTCGCTTGCCAATGATGAGTAGCATAGTGACCTGTGGGTAAGTCATGTAGTATCTCAGATCAGAAAAGGAGATTTCGCATGGAGTGCAACTTTGGGACCCTTTGGGTGGCGTGGGATCGAAGGCATCGAAGCATGAATATCAACACAGGGTCACCCAGCGCGAGATATGGCAGCAAAACTGCGACACAGTTACCAAACTGAATGAGAGAGACGCTGAATTACAAATGAAAAGACGTTTGAACTGCATATGTGTGAAAGGTACGAGCCGATTCAACGCCGTACGTTTCGCTACCGCATCCAAGAAAACACCGCCTTACAAACATGGAGGTTTATATTCCGATTCAGTGATCCGTGCCTGCACGACGAGTACTGCTGGCCCTAGAGATTCCCAATCTTTCCCGCAAGGAATTCAACAGCCTCAGGGACGCGGCGCCCGTAATCGAGGTGAGCAAGCTCAACCTCAAGGGTTCCTTTACATACCTTGTCGCCGTCGTTGCAGATAATTTTGACCTTGTCCTTGGGAAAATTCGGAATCTGTCCGTTATCCTGCTGGTTCTGGGTGTCTCCGTATGTGACGACCCCCATAATCTTGTTTTTCGCGGCATCGGGGAGCTTTTCGATCGCCCGATGAGCAGCAGCCGCTCCCTGGCTGTATCACGGATTCTGTCAGTCTAAGGCTCTCCATGTTTCATCAGCACTTTCACCAAAGAATTATGCGTACCTATACCCTCCAGCGACGATTCTTGAGTTGGCACACTTGCCAGTGGCATCGGTCAACAGCTTCTTCATCGCCTCGATGCCTACCGGATCGGCACCGCCGGGGAGAAGATTGGTAGTCAGCCCTGCGGCATAATCGACCCCCTCCGTCGCCACTCTTTTGTCTCCGTACATTTTCTTCAAGCCGTCTGAAGTCGGGGGCCCAACGACTGAGCCCTGGAAGCTTTGATGTCAGTCATCTGATATTGCGTTCCACGTTGCGAATACGGGTTTTCAAGTCCGGGCCCGAGACGCCAGAAAAGGGGAGGTGGGCTCACCATGTTTCCGACTTCCGTGGAACCCCGGGCGAAAATGAAAATGACATCACGACAGCCTCCCTGAGTGAACTCCTTTGCCATGATCCCGGTCTGTCGGCTTTCGAGCCGGGCTACTGTCTCGACTTGTGCACGCTCATTGAGCATCACGGGGCTAGAGACGGCGACAGCGACCAAAGCTAGCGTGATAAAACTCTTCATTTTGGTATGTAGACAGCAGGATATTTTTACCGCAACCTGTGGTAGTTGGAAAATGAGTTTGATAATAAGTTGGGGGCAGCTTGGCTAAAAGGTAGAATACGAATGACCTGGCGTTAACTACGCAGCAACGTGGTTCTGAAGGCATGAATTTATAGCATAAACAAGCCTTTAGAGGGGCGACGACGCCCTTTGATCTCGATGACTCTGTCGTCATGGCAAGCTAACAGGGTCGGCCTCGCAGAATATGCCGATGGAAACAAGAACAGTCGAATGACGCATCTGTTTCGCTCTGCCGACAAGAAAACATTGGAAAAGGGAGGCCCAAGCCAGTCCCATGACATCTGCTACCGGTAGATGCGTGTCGAATCGCGGCATCAAATAGCGGAAGTCAGAAGATTGGATGAGTTTTTCCGCCATTCTCTGAATCCTGGACGGAGAAGGAGCTTTAGCCAGTACGTATGTAACACGTATTTTATCACTTCAAGGCTGGTTACTTCCGAGTAGGGAAATGTGCGAGTACGAATAGCCTGGAGATCTCGATTATTGTCCAAATAGCGCCGCAAGGTGGCCCATGTATTGGGTTCAGTCTTTTCTGGAATGAATGGGGCGAAGCTTGCGCTTTCCTACAAATTCTTAACCTCATGGTCATACTTATTACGTAGTCATAACACAGAAACACCCAATTGCCGGCACAAGGCAGCTCGAATGCGGCCCTTTATCCATAACTTAGCTTCTGAGTGACTGAAGTGGCCAAAGATGGAGTCAAAAAAGTAAAAGCAGAAACATAATTACTCTACATTTTCGTCGAGGAAACCCCAACCCAACGCCCCAAGTCAAGGAAATCCAGAAGCACTTACATGCGGACACAAACGGAAAAAAATATGGTGAAATAGGTGGGAACAGTGTAAAAGCAGAAGATGGGAATTGAGTATGTACGTAACTCGTTTCCCCGAGCGTTCACTTAAGGTATAGGTATAGATAAAAGAACACAGTCAAGATCGGCGTGACTGGGCGGAAGAGGATCCATAAGAGCCAACCAACCTGCCCAGCACAATATCTCAAGTATTAAGGTTGTTATATCTAGTACTTTTCCCTCACTTAGAACAAGCAAGTATGTATCTTATACTCAGATTAACTTACAAAAACCTTGGTAAAAACTCAGACAACCAAGCAAAGAGCCCAACAGCAGCCGTAACCTTCAGTAACTCTGGCTTGCTCTTCTTTTCAGACTGAACCCCAGAGTATTGCACAGTCCCGGTAGCTGAAATGGGCCAGAGGCCGCCCTTGACAGCAGGGCTCATGAGTCCGAGAACAGTCTTATGTTAGAAGATCTAACGCGGACAGTGGTACCGTGTCCACCTGGCTAATGAATATAACAGCGCGCCAGCGGGCGAATGCGTATGTGTCAACATCAATCGCAACCTTAGAAAGTACTGCTACCGAGGTTAGAAAGCCGCAATCGCGATCGCAGCGGAGTTACGTCGCAGTCGAAGCTTAGACTGGCGATTCGTCAAATGGCGCATGATATGTAACATTTAGACTCTGTACTTTCTTCACTTCCTGTACACACCTGAGAATATTCTTTTCCCCAGATGATCCAATTAGTCGTGGGTCACACCGTAGCATCCTTTTTGAGGGCTGGCTGCCGGCGTTAACTGGGTCGGCTCGAAGTACCCAGTTAAACTACCCTTAGGCTGATGGTGGACGAGAGCGACTCTTCCTGCGACATCAACGGTGAGGAGGGATTTGAATCTGGCGTAGAACCTGGAAAACGATGGGACTGTTTGAGCTGTCTCAATGTCTTTAGTGAATGTGTTACTTTCGTCGTTTTTACTAGAATGATGTCTTTGCTCAACATCATGTCAACATCGCAAGTGCATCTCTTTTGTAAAATGTTCTTTCTAAAATTATACTGTACCAGTGACTCGCAAGTGTTTTTGATTTCGACAAAGTAGAGAAGAGATCCGTCGCAACTTTAGTTTAGTAGTGTAAGTTGATACAAAAGGACAAAATGACCACGCTTTTCTGGTGTGCGTGCTGCAATACCATTGCAACAATAGTGTTGACAATGAACAGTTTGACGCCTTTTTGTATTTGCAGAAAAACAAAATCGCAACATTTGTGCTGCTGCCCTTGAAGAACATCTTGTTGACTGCTCTCAAGAGGAAGTTCCTCATAGCCCCCAGAGTCCCACGAAGCCAAAGGATGGATCGCGGGATATCGCGCCACCCTTCGAATCCCTGATTGATTTCTGCGACCCAGAGGCTTGGCAAGTTTTCTTTACTATCTCAGAGACGCCAGGGACCTCGGTTAAACATCCGCTCGCAAGCAAAATACAGCAGTCATCCATTGTTTATACTCAATCTTCACACTTGTCCGAATGGCCGTCAGTTGTTCCACGTTCTGGTTCAACGAGCTGAGACTGTCGAATATATATTTCGCCGGCTCTTTGCGTAACTGAACAGCTCTTGCATTTGCTGAGGAGGACAAGGAGTCGGCTGCGATGGCTCTGTATATCGGTGATTGATCTACTGATGCCATCGGCAGAATAGAGCTCTTTCAAACAGTGGGAGAAGACTTGAGTTTTGGTTCCGCTTTGAAAGTCATGCAAAAAATTGTCCAAATGTTTGTCTGTGTTGAGAGGGGCTCCTAGCTTGTGTAAAGAAGGTGAGTGTTGAAGGTAGACACCGCGTCCTCGCGCTCGTCGTCAAGCAATGAGGCAGGTAGAGCGAGATTTCTTGTCTCGCCTGCGAGGCTCTTGACGGCGATTCCCGCGCTTTTGGCTTTTTGCTTAATTTCGGGGTTTGCTGAAAGAATGATGCAGAGTTGAAAAATGCCGGCAGTGCTACTAGTGACCGAGACAGGGGCATATGAGTTTGTTGTGGATTGTCGATAGTAACGCTGTCGCACAGTCAAGAGTGAGTCAATGGGCCAGCTCACACGTATGGAGGTAAATGAGGTCAGGCTGTATGTGCTGTTCTGTGACATCTTCCCATTCGAAGATCATGCCACACAGCCGGCCTACTGCATGAGCATCCGAAGGCTACATTGATAGTCTGATATTATCTGCTTGTCAAGCTTAGGTTGGAACTCCTCTCGCTTCTGGCCGGGAAACTCTTTTTATTGACCCAGGCACTGCATACTTGTAGTTGAAGTTCCACATGGTGGATGGCCCAGTACTCAAAACGCACTTAGCAGCTCATTGTCACAATTTGAGTCAAAGCAATGCACAAAAGAAACTCGCTAATCGTACTGCTTCCGCAAATTCCGTAATACTAGAGCCTAGAGAAGACAGTTAATGGACCTTTGAGTCGAAATGTCGGCCCGCGAGTCGGAAGCAATGACTAACATCTCCGACATATTATTCAGTCCAGAAGAACGCCCATTTATGTTATGCCACAAACACCTTGCTTTCGTGGCCTAAAGGAGAGGTCTTCGGTAACTTGAAGAGTCCGCAACCGTAATATAGAGTCGCACATAATCCTTAATTCAGCAGATAGTGGGTTCGTCCGAGTCAAGATGTTGGTAATCGGCGCATTTTCTTTGGTGAACCGGCCGGCAATGTACTTATTTTAAGTTAAAGTAATTTCCAGAATACGGGGTCCCGATCCACCCGCGTCACCATTTCAGTCCCCGGCCGTGGAGCCGAAGCTCGGGAAGCCCGGGGTGACCCGTTTCTCTGTCCCATAATGGGCATGTTCCCCGTGCTGGATCGGACACTCCGCCGATCAAGGAGCAGCATATCTAGATTCCGAGTCCCTTTGTGTTGTCAGTTCGCAGATCGCTCGAAACTAGCCCGCTCTTTGCACCCAGCTAACTGTCATTCGTTACCTCTGTGATTCAGTCCTAGTCAGGATGCGCGTCACTCTTTTGTCTCTTACTCTCTTCGCTGCCTCGGCGCTTGCTCAGGATGCTGAACATGCATGGCAAGCCCCTGGGGCCAACGATCGTGAGTCGCCTCCCCTAAGCGTAACTTAATCAATTGACAGCTTTTTAGGCCGAGCACCTTGCCCGCTCTTAAACAGTCTTGCAAACCACGGGTACCTCCCCCGGAACGGCCAAAACATCTCCGTCGACGCCCTCATCGAAGGCATGCATGCCGGCCTCAATCTGCGCGAAGACGCCAAACTTTTCTTCCGCCTACAAGGCAACAAGGCCCTCGAGGCCTCATCAACGGGCAACAAGGATACTTTCCACCTCAATGACCTCAACAAGCACGACCTCATTGAGCACGACGCCTCCCTCAGTAGGGCAGATATCTATTTCGGAGACAACTGGTCCTTCAACCAGACCATCTTTGACGAGACCAAGTCCTACTGGCCTTCGACTACGATTTCCATCAGCGACGCTGCCAAGGCGCTTGTTGCGAGGCAGAAGAGCGCCGAGAAGATCAACCCAGAGTTCAACCTGCCGCTCGATGGTCACACCAACTCATTGGGCCAGACGGCGATGTACCTCGGGCTATTTGGGGATTACGACGACGGCAATGCGAACCGGGCCTGGGTTGAGTACTTTTTGGTAAGTCGAACACGATCCAGGGCGTTCAGATCGGAACTAATTCCTGAAATTGCAGAGAACGAAAGGTTGCCGTTTGAGCTCGGTTGGCAGAGACGGTCCGATAATGACAAGATCCCAGCGACGGGTATTCTGGGCTTGACGACCAAGGTCGCTGTCCATTATCTCGCGGCCAAGATTGGACTTTAATCAGAATATTAATTCGAACGTTGCTTGAAGATGACTCCAATCGAGAGACAACCGCCCAGAGAAAACGTTTCTATCCAAGGAAATTTCTGCAGCCAACGTTCTACGGGAAATAAATGCCCAGCCCAGGCTTTGACACCCTAAGACGATAGAACTTCGGCACACCTAAACCGGCCATGTAAACTAGCCCTCAGCAGACACTCCACGTCTGGAGTGGGTTCCTCGTTCCAACACATCAAATTGGGCTTTTTAATCTCTGCGTTTCTTACTCTGAGGGGTCGCGAGGGCTTTCACGTGTTCTGTAGCGTTGCTACCCTTAAATTCATTTTTCCGTCAAGGTTTCGTAAACAAGGCTCTCGATTTGCAAACAGGTCAAAAGACCGATAGCGCCAGCTTTGCAAATGAAGTGGCCATAAAAAAAACTAGAACAACAAACTGGATTCTTGTTCTTCTTCGTTTCATCATTATTTATGTTAACACCTGGGTATCTGTTCGCACGGATATAACAGCTTCTTGGGGCTGGCACAGTACGGTCCGGCACAGCTATAATTGCCGACCACATGCAGGTGCTGCTGACATCTTCCTGACCTATGCCTAATTTATTTGGCAGAGCACTTTTACTGAAGTCAGCATATTGATTACTGGATGGCAACAGACGTGACTCAGAGCCAAGATTGGCTCCCGTGTCGTCACATTCAAGACGTCTTAATAGTGTAGCAGACCGAAGTTCGACTATTCTGAATCTGCTACGAGGTACTTCATGTACCAGGATCAAATCGGGTTCAAGCGGCTGCTCCAATTCATCTTGTGTTTGATTGGAATCGAAAAGCCCCCGGCTTGCTGGTTTATGTTGATACCGCTTATCAATGTCGACTCTATTCGAAGACGTTGATCAGCTTTGCGAGTTTCAGCGTAAACACGTCAGAATGGCCCACTACCGATTCCGACCGTGCATTACATTTAAATAGTCGCCGTTATTTCAAGAACTGTCACCACTCAAGCCAACCACGGGCACAATCCAACGGGGTTTATCGCGCGCTTCTATTCGCCAGCGACGCGCTGCTGAGCCGCACAAGGCCGGCGGTTAGACCGTCAACCCCTCATTTCCGTCACCGTAGAAGAATTGCTATTTCTCTCCTTTGGCTTACTGGTATCCGAAAGGAGAGCACCGACGAAGTTTCATGACACCACAAGACAAGCCGCGCCAAAAAAGTACGGTCAGGCGTGGCGCTACACGACACGATATTTGTACACCTACGACGACACGCGATGACCAGCCACGCTCGACCCCGACGTCAGGAAGACTTCCACATCGCCGTAATATGCGCACTGCCCCGCGAATATGACGCCGTTGTCCTGGCCTTCGACGAGATTTCGGACAGCGCTGAAGACCAGGTCCGAGATAGGCCAGAAGAGTACAATGTTTACAAGACCGGCCGGATCGGAAACCACAATGCCGTCCTGGCACTCTTACCCAGCATGGGGACAGTCAGTGCGGCCAGTGCAACAGCCAGCCTCCGAAAAGACTACCCTGGGCTTCAGTTAGCCGTCCTGACTGGTATCTGCGGTGGGGTGCCTAGCCCGGGGACGGAAAACGAGATTCTGCTTGGGGATGTAGTCATCAGCAGAAGCATTGTGCAATATGACTTGGGCCGGCAATATCCTGGCAAGTTTAGCGCAAAAGACGATGTCGATCATTAGTCTTGGCCGACCAAGTAAAGACTTCCGTGCTTTCCTCGTCACTTTCGAGACGCAACTTGGCCTGAACGAGCTGAAGAACCGGACCATCCAGATCTTGAAGCAGCTTCAAAAGACGGCCGTCGAGACGAACCATCGAGCCCACTACCACCGCCCTCAGGCTGCAGAGGACACACTTTTTGAGCCAGATTATGCTCACAGGCATCGAGACCAACCAAACTGTAGCTGTGATGAAGCCAGTGCCTGTGACCAAGCGATTGGTGCGTCGTGCGAGGAGCTTCAGTGTGACGCTAGATATCATGTGTCGAGGGGACGCCTCGAATCTAGGAGAAAGCAGAAGTTTGGCGAGGAAGAAGATGCCGCCAACATAAGAGAAAGTCAAATACATATTGGGCGCATAGGTTCGGGGAACATAGTGATGAAATCTGGCGAGCATCGGGAAAAGATTGCTAGCAAGCATGGCGTCATAGCATTTGAAATGGAAGGGGCTGGGGTTTGGGATGAGGTTCCATGCATCATTGTCAAGGCAGTATGCGATTACGCCGATTGCCACGAGAACAAGATGTGGCAGGACTTTTCCGCTACGATGGCGGCATCGACGATGAAGGCACTCCTTGAGCGCTTTCCTAGAAGAGACAGACCCAGGTCTGCCAACACTAGTTATTGTAAGCAATCAAGCCAAGACATTTTGACTTCACTAACAACCAGTAGTCCTTGTCCCTTACAACGAAACCCGGACTTTGTCGGTCGATCCGGAACCCTTGACGTTATCAAACAACTACTCGGTCACGATCAACAGCAAACTGCGATGAAGCCGCGCTCCAGAGTTGTACTCTACGGTCTAGGCGGCGTTGGGTAAGTTGGGTCACTTTGTTTATAACTTTACACGCTCTAACATGGTACAGAAAAACTCAAATTGCTCTCGCTTATGTGTACTGGCTGAAAGAGACATGCCCTGACGTTTCTGTCTTTTGGGTCCATGCCAGTAATGTACAGCGCTTCCGCAAGGATTACGCCTCGATCGCTGAAGAGTGCAATATTCCTGGACGTAGCGACTCTAAAGCCGACATATTATTACTCGTTAGAAAGTGGCTTGAGAAAGCTGAAAGGGCCCTCTGGCTTATGGTGGTTGACAACGCTGACGACACATACCTCTTCACTCAAACGCAAGAAGAGGGACATGCTAAAACACCTACCAATGCGACCGAAGCACAAAACTTGGGACGCTATCTTCCCGAGTGTAACCATGGATCGGTTCTTATCACGACAAGAAACAGACAAGCAGGCCTAAGACTCGCTCCCGGGAGGAATCCAACTGAAGTCAAGAGGATGACAGTTGGTGAAGCTGATCGAGTCCTACGCGAGGTACTGGGGGGAGAGGATATTGTAATATCCTCTGAAGAAACATTGATGCTTTCGTCCCGGTTGGAAAGTCTACCGCTCGCACTTGCCCAGGCGGCTGCATTTATCCAGGAAAACCAAATCTCAGTCTACGACTATATCCAACTGTTAGACGAGAGCGACTCCGGACTTGTGGACTGTCTCAGCGAACCGTTTGTAGCCGTCGGGAGAGATTCGGATACGCCTCACGCCCTCACAGCGACGTGGATCGTTTCTTTCGAGCAGATCGAGAGGCAAAACGCCATCGTTAGCGATGTTCTCTCTCTGATCAGCTTTTTCGATCGCCAGGCTATCCCGAAAACTTTTATTACTGATTACTGTCTCCAACGGCAGCCGCAACAATCGATTATCAATACAAATGCAACAGTCACTAAAGTACTGGGAGTATTTAAGGCCTTTTCCTTCATCAGGGAGTCCAAAGATGAGACTGTGGAAATACACCGGCTAGTGCAGTTAGTCACACAAAAGTGGCTTGTTAACAAACACAGTTTTGCCGAATTCGCACGGCAAGCTGTTCAAACAGTATCGAACGTCTATCCATACTGTTTGCATGAAACCAGGAGGTTTGCCGAAACTATCTTCCTCATGCTTATGCTGTATTAGAGAACAGAGTCACTGGTTCACAAGATGGAAAAAGTACAAAGGCGACTCTGCTGCAAAAAGTATCAGGCTACCTTCTTTATCTAGGGCTTTGGGCAGAGGCTGAAAAACGAGTGGCTCAAGCAGTGGAGCTTCGAATGGAACTACTAGGAGAGAAAAAATACGATACACTGGAAAGCATGCACTGCTTAGCAGAAACGTATTTCCATCAAGGCCGGTGGAAAAAAGCAGAAGAGCTAGGGGTACAAGTGATGGAGACGACGAAGAGAGTGCTTGGGGATGGCATCCTAATACCTTGACTAGTATAGGCGTCTTAGTATTAACGTATTGGGTCCAAGGCCGGTGGAAGGAAGCAGAAGAGCTAGGGGTACAGGTGATAGAGATGAGAAAGAGAGTGCTTGGGGATGAGCACCCTGATACCTTGGTTACTATAGGTAACTTGGCTTCAACGTATTGGAACCAAGGCCGGTGGAAGGAAGCAATACAGTTAATGCGGCACTGCGCACGCTGCCGGCAGCAGCGTCTCGGCTTGGACCATCCTGATACCTTTTTTTCCCATTCAACCTTCACTATGTGGGAAGAAGAGCGAGGGAGAGCAGAGGAAGAAGATATCAACTAGTACATAGCGAGGAGGATGAATGTTCGTATCTGGTTCTATGGATATATTTGTGCACACACACACGCGCACATACACATATATATATATGTTATATATGTGTAGTTACAAATCTCATGTGCTCGCAAAACACTGCGATGTCACTGGTATGACACGAGTAGTGAAATCGCACTTTCCCACCTCCTGTAAAGGTGTATATTTAAATTTCGGCCCAATTGTCATATTTGATTGGTGCCCTAGCGCATATACCTGTTGTGAGACTGCTGAACGCCCGTTTTGACACTGGCCAATCGTAGTAGTTACAGTGGGAGTGAGTGATTCCCTTGGAGCCCAACGTAAAATTAAAACTGATAACACAACTGCCAGAGAAAGTTGGCGGATGCCATCGAATACCTTTGCTCATAGCTATGCCAACCCGAGGTTATCTCTTAGGGGAAGAAACATGCTGCAAGCGCAGAGGTGTTTGTTGGCCAATCGCTATAGCATTGTCGACCGATGTAATGTGATTTGTCCGTAGTATATCTCGCTGAAGAAATAACAACACACATTGTGTGAGCGCCAAAACGCATAAATGTCCATGCGGGAAAAGATTAGAGAGTTGCATTAGGGAGGAAACTGGTTTTGATGAACTATTGTATGGAAAGAGAAGACCGTTGGTTTACCTACACTAGCAACCGTTCAATCCATCACCGTGATCACCCGGCAACCCTAGTCTTCACCGTTGTAGGTGTGGAATAGTATGCTGCAATGTCATGGAAGACGGCGCACTAGGGATGCAAGCGGAGCCAGGAGCCCGGCTCCTTCTCTGTGATTGACCAATGCCCATCGGGGAGCACGGGTTCTTGGGCGGGTCGTGTCGAAGATTCCGTTGGTTGACTATGGATGGTGCCGGCGAGAGTTTACACCCACAGCTTCGGACGTTGGCGGTCTGCGAGCGTGAGAGATAAAGCTAACGTCCCTCCAGCTGGCTCTCCATCGTTCTCGCGCGCTTCAAAGTCTCATTACGCTCGGCGGGAGAAAGACTCTCGGTGCACGGCCTTGAGGGTCATCACAGAGAGATTTACATCTTACTAGGGTTGATCCATCTACCCAGCATGACAACTTTGTCTTCACCGCCAAGGATTCTCTTAACCGGAGCAACCGGCTACGTTGGCGGCTCAGTCCTCCACCACCTCCTCAACCACCCCTCTTTATCATCCCACTTCTCCTCTTCCCCTATAACGCTTGCCATCCGTGGCGCTCCGGCCCGCGCCGCGAAGCTCACCGCAGCCTACGGCTCTCGCGTGAAGCCCGTTTTATCACTTCCTTTGACGACACCTCCACCCTCACAACTCTTGCATCACAACATGATGTTGTCATCAATGCCGGGTCTGGCTTCCATCCAACATCGGCAGAAGCGCTCGTTCGCGGCCTCTCAAAAAGCAGGGCCAAGGCCAAGGGGCAGCCGGTATGGATCATACATACTTCTGGGTGTTCTAACCTCGCCGATAAGCCCTTGACTGGCGCTAATCGTCCTGACATGGAATGGGAAGACGCCCATGCCGAAAAGGCGTTCGAATTTGAGGTGGCCGAAGATGCGAGAGATCTGTATCCCCAACGCACGGCAGAACTTGTGGTGCTTCGAACGGGTGAGGAGTTGGGTGTAAACGCGGTCAGTATCCAGTCGCCATGCATATTCGGGTCCGGCTCAGGACAGTTCAACACGGCGGGCTTGATGATCCCCATCATGATGGGCTACGTGCTGCAGAACGGATATGGCCTGACCGTAGGTGATGGAACGGGGTGCATCGGCTACGTTCACATCGCCGACCTCGCCGATCTCTATGTCTTATGCGTACTTGACATTGTCGAGCGCGATGGAGCCAACGTCCCCACGGGCAAGAAGGGGATCATCTTCCCAACAGTTGGCAGGATATTGACCATCAGCATCCCGCAGAAGTGTCTCGACATCGCATTTGCGACTGGTAACCTGCCCAAGGAAGGCGGGCCGCAGCATAAGGAGGTCCGGAAGGTGAGCCTTGAGGAGGCGGCGGAGACGTGTGCGGGAAACCAAGATGTGGCGGAGACGGGATACGCCGGACACCGTAAGACGAAGGGGACTGTCGCGAGAGAGCGGCTGGGTTGGAAGCCTGTCCATCTCGAGGAGGCCTGGAACAATGACTTTGGAACGGAGTTGAGAGCTGCGCTGAATGGACAGAGAAGCCTTACGATGGCCACTTGCATTGCTGGCACGAAATGACAACCTTCAGGCGCTTTCTAAACTTTCTAAACTTTTGTAGATTCTTGATATGGGTGGACTCGTTAGCGCTCCGCTCCATTCATCCAAGTCGTTACTGTGCCGACTGGCACGGTAGTCACTCTTCCGCTTTATTGCTCCTCAGATCGATCTACTATATACGAAATGGCCCGAATATCGAAATTAGAATCCTCCGAATAACGAGCTCCGACTGGAGAAGAAAGTGTGCTGGCTATGGATTAAAGAAGATTCGGCAGTTTTCGCATGTGTAACATTATGATGTCAACATAGACATGCCGGAAGTTCCACAATACATCTGAACTGTTTGGCATGCATTGGGTCGGAATACTCGAGTGTAACTACAGGCACAAGGCACATCACGCGACGGGAACGAGACATACGATTTGGTTCACGAGTCCGGAGGACCCCGAATGCTACCAGTTCAAATCTATGTACGTTGTTTTTTCGCTCAATATGCACACTCGAAACAGCGTTTAACACTATGGTATCGGCTTTATGGTATCGCTTGCGGGGTTAATCGCAGCAAAGCGGTTTTGTTCTTATTTTGTACAGGCCGAGGATCATTTCAGGCCCCCGAACTTGATACACCTCTCAATCCACCCTCTCCGAGGCGTCCCCGGCGGCTCCTGGTGCTGCGGCTGCGTCACGCCGCCGCCCCAGCTGCGCCAGGTACTCTCGGTCCTCGTCGTGGCCTCGGTCGGCGCCATGGAGACGCCGCGTTCGCCAAAGACTACGGGCGGGGGGTCCATGAGCCACGGGGCCTGGCCGGGCTGCTGAGGCTGGGTCTGGTACAGCGACAGGAGGGAGTTCGTGTCGTAGTCCGTCGGCGGACTGTCGGTATCGTACCTGCTGGAGGCGGTGTATCGAGGGTTGTTTTGCTGGATGCCCAGACCGGAGCGCTCCAGGCGGTCGGTGCTGCGGTAGACATCCGGCACGGCGGGTACAGGCGGGGCGTTGACTGTGCGCGTGCTCGCGCCGACGGTGCGGGTGGAGTAGACGCTGTTGCGGCCGGACATGGGGTTCAGCTTGAGCGGGTGGTGGCGGCGGA
>JAIMZG010000816.1:0-11095 GCA_020466075.1 Colletotrichum coccodes
GTTTTGTTTTTTGTTTTTTTGTTTTCTTAACCCTCCCTCTTCCACCCTGCTGGCCGCTCGCCCACCCTCCTCTGCGTGGCTCGGCCGGTCCTCCTCGCTCCAACCTTCGTCATAACTTCTTCATCTTGGCGCGGTTCTGTAACGGCAGCACGATTCCCCGCAGAGGCAGTCTTTGTCCAAACCGCGCCAGTAGCTCCCGGAATAGTCCACCGTGATCTCGTGTCCAGCCTCGATGCCCTTGCTCACCAGGACGATGCGTTGCGTGCTCAACCACACGAACTGCTGGAACTGCGCGTTGGACTTGCAGCTGTGGTTGACGAACCTCGTGAAGTTTCCCTGCCGGCCCTGCCAGATCTGGTATGCCCGAACCCCCGTCGAGCTATCCATGACGTCCATGTTCTGCAGGTCCTTCGTGATGAGGCCGACGAACTCTCCTATCGCCGCCCCGCGCTCGAACGGGCAGAGCGCCGTCAGCCCATTGTTGCGCCCGTCTGGCGTTCGGAACACCTGCACCGGGCACGGGCTTCGGCTGCCGGACCCGAACAGCGTCGGGAAGCAGTAGCACGAGTTGATCTTGGGGTCTTCGGACTGCTCCTGCCCGCACGAGTGGCACGTGTGCTTCCCCTGGACGCAAGCCACCGTGTTCATCGGCGGCACCCACCGCGGGTCGTCGGTTCCCCACGCGCTCATGTCCATGACGGAGTGTTCGAGCTGTTCGAAGCTGAAATAGGGATCGTATTCGAGGTACGTCGATCGAAGCGGCACCGGGTCCGAGCCGTCTTGTCGGACAACCCAGTCGTGCGGGTGCCCGCAGAACCGTCGCTGGGCCGACTCTCCGACTATCATCAGCAGCTGCCGCCACGTGGGGTGCAGAGTGTCCGCGGCGACCTCGATACGCGGCCGCAGGCACCGGAGCCGCTGCATGCTGTCCGTGTTGAAGCCGACGCGGTATTTGCAGAAGCGGTAGAGGCCCATGCCGGCAAAGACCAGCGCGGCCCAGCCGCCGGCGTCCTTGATCTCCTTGTAACCGCGCCAGATGGCCATCTTGTTCCGCAGCTCCTTTTCGGACCACCCAAAGTCGTTGCACGCCTCGATGAGCGCCGCCTTGCGGCGTTTTGTCGGGGACATGCCCGGGTTCGTCATGGCGAGCAGCTCGACGTAGGAATCAAAGTGCTCGATCCATCGCGCTTGGACAATGACCTCGATCGAGCGGCATGCGCGGCTGGCCTGCGTAACCTTCCGGCAGAAGATGTTGCTGCGGTTGAAGGTTCCCTCCATGTCGATCTCGGCCATCGTGCCGTCCGCCGCGGGCGCCTGGAGCAGGCCGAGCTCGAGCTGCTCGGGGACGTGGATCTTGCCGGCGTTGTTGATAGTTGCCGTTGCGGCCGTGGCCGTCAGCTGCCATTGCTCGAGAAGGCTCTGAGGGTCTAAGCTGATGCCGCCGTGGATTTGGTCCCAGATACTGACGACGAACTTGTCAATGGAGGACTGCTGCGGAATAAACACCGTGTCCGATGCCAAAGTCTTTGTGCGCTTGGGGAAATTGTTCGTAACCTGCATGCGTCGCTGGCTGTCCGGCTCCTCTTCAAGTGCTCGCCCGACCCCCCTGACTGGTCGCAAGGCTCCTGTCCCTCTCCTCTGCGAGACTAGACCGGCTGCTTCGTACTCGGGTGACGGCTGCGGTGCCTGGGATGGCGTACTCTGTGCCCGCACAAGTGAACGGCTGCTGCTTGCCGCACTGTTGTCCATCATCATGTTGGGGCTGATGGTAGGAGGTGTTGTGTTTTCAACATTCTCTCTTCCAACGTGACTCGCGTTCGGGCTGTTTGTTGCGCTCTTTGCTATAATGCCGGAAAGGTCTACCATTTTCTGTGTTTTTGGTGGTTAGCCGAAAACCTTTCCGCGACCAACCACCGTTCCCTCGGAATCGACAGCAGAAACGAGAAAAACCCAGCAACCTTCTTTTGATGCTGAGTCATCGGTTTTGTGCCCGCGGTGATTGAAGCATTTTGGATATGCCGCAGTGCGGGAGAGTCCACAGATAGGGCCGAACTTGCATGTCGGCCCCAACGCGGTTCGGCCCTCGACAGTGACAGGAGGTTGCCAACTTACCGAGACAACGGGAGAGCGGGGTGAATGCCCCTGGGGCCCGGGCTCGCCGTCCTGGATAAAAGCTTCAAATCGAAGAACGGGGTTCGCCAGGTTGCCAGACGAATAATCCCGCAAGGTTTCCGCAAGTTGATCTAGAATTACGCGGCTGAGGCCTTCTCGTAGATCTTCCATCTGCTGTTCAGGGGATGCCATGGTCCGTTCTTGGCGGCCAGAGCAGGTTGGCAAAGACAGTTGACGGGTAAAAAATAAGTCTGGTTCGCACTGCAAGGCCCAACTAGTCGACGACGGCATGTCAGGGCAGTTGGCCACGGGGAACCAGGAAAATCGACAACAGTTGCCGAGGGGAGGGAGGGGAACGCGTGAAAGAAAGAAAAAAATGGCCTAATGAAAGACGGACCGGAGCTTGTCTCTTTCGTAGTCAAACGGTTGATTACTGGGTATCATGACTGGGCCTGCTTTCGGGTAGGCAAGCGGCACCGGGCATCAGTGCTCAACCGTCGAGTGCGGGAGGCCAGCACTATTTTAATGGCGGAGAAGAGAGCAGAACAGCAGTGAGAGATATTCAGGGTCCACCTTCTTGCTCTTCTTGCTTAGAAGGTGGGGTCGAGTTGTGCCAAAGCAAGGTAAGCCGAGCAAGTCTTAGTCTCTCTGGGTGTATCTTATGGCTGAGCAGGTGTGGGTGGTGTACCGTGGCCCGGTGGGTGTGGTGCGAGTGGCATCAATCGAGCACGACGCCCAGAAGTCTAGCCCATCAAACGCCGACCTAACCTGGTGCAGCAGGGATCGTCGATGGGCAGTCAGAATCGTTTTGCTGCGTGGGCAGAATTTCCAAGGCGGAAGGGGGTGGGACTGGGCAGAACGATCCGCCTCGGCATCATACAGTTTTCGGCCGCTTGTTCCCCTGTTAGCTGCGGCGCCGTCACAGCCACAATTGCAAACGGGCTTGATAGAAGGTTTCCTCCTCACGTGTTTTTCCAAGCCCGGTAAAAACGGGCTGGCGTCCTCGAGCGTCCTCGCAACTTGGCATTGCTGCACGTCAAAGTTGTAGTGCTTGAACCGACCTTGCCGGCTTGACCCCCCTCGTTTGTCACCTCATACTCTGGATGGACTGTTCCGGGCACGAACAGGGGCACAACTCTCGGAACGCAAAGGAGAAGAGCGTCATACAAATAAAGTTTACGTGGCGTCGATTAGCCGACGTCATGCTCGAACCAGGAGGGTTGCCTGGAAACAGTCAGTCTGAGCCCAGCCACAACCCCCCCCCCCCAGTTGGGGCTACTCTTCCATAACCACCCGCTCTTGTCGTGGCGGAGTTCTCGCCGGGAACCGGTCTCTTGGCTTTGTATCAAGCAAGGCAGTCGGGGAATCTGCCGGGCGGTCGTTCACGTTGCCTTCAAACACGTCTTTCGGGGGAAGCCTCAAACCTTATTATCATCAGTTGAGCCGCCGCTGGGTCTGAATCCCCCGACCTTTTCATCCCTTATTCCATGCCCTCTTTCGGGCAGCTACGGTTTCACATGTCCCTATTCGGCGGTATGGATATCACGGCTCTGGGTCAGCCTTGGCAACCCAATCTTGAACTACGGTCCTACCTTTCAACCTCCCCCGCTGTTGATCTTACTTTTGATTAGTTGAAGACAAATCACAGGCACAAGTCCAGCCGAAGCCCATTCTCAACCAGACCGCTCCGAGATGTGTCTCTATTAAGGTTTGGCTACTGTATACCTGCTAAATGGAGATATTGCCAAACATGAACTAGTCAGTTGCGCACTTGCCGTAGACTCGTTCGACAGCTAGCAGTTCCTTACCCAGGTCGCACAAGGCTAACAGGAGGCTTTCGGGGATGGCTGGCCCGAAGCCCATGTGTCGTGAGACTAACGAGCCGGCGGGCGTTTCTTGCGCTTTCTGTGTAACTGACAGCTCAAGCGCTTATAGAAAGCTCAAGCGCTTGTTGTCCCCTGTTCCCTGAGACGGGCACAGTTGCGAGCTGCCAGGGGGCAAAGACGCAGACCACCCTGAGGCTTCTTTTTCGACGTCCCTTCTGTCAAGCTTTCTCTGTTCCCTGGAAAGGCCGCGAGATAGTTGTGCTCGGACGAGATCTTGCCATCGGGTATTCCGCTGGGGCATGTCTGATACGCTCCCAAAAGTCAACTTGTCGGCAATTCATCCTTAGTCGTCTGGCGCACAGGGCTGAGCGTCGGTGTGGCATGAGCTACCATTCCACTGGTTCTGCCAGGCAGTTCATGCATTGCTAGAGATCCCATAGCATCAGGGATTACGACGAGAATTCAAGCCTATTACGGTAAATATAGCCCGAATCTTCTGCTCGGATCACCGATGAGCCAATAGAAACCCGCCGGTGAGTCTTGTTGATATAAGCTCAGCCTTCTAGAGACGAGTGCCAGTGCCGGCTCCAGTAGTGCGATGCTTTGTAGAATCGTAGCCCGTTGCTCGTGCGCCCTACCAGCAGAGTCTAGTGAGCCAAGCGAAACCGAGAAAGCGGTCGTACGCCACGGTGGCATGTCATCTCAACTCACTTTGGTTAATTGCTTTCGTTTCCCTTAATCCGATTCGGCTTCTTTCCAAACCTTGTGGAGCTCGTTGGAAGCCAACAAACCATGAGGGTGAATGGTAAGCACGCGTCGCAAGCTCTCGCTAGAAACCGAATTGATTATATCCTAGTGCTTCTGTCTATGTATTTCGTTCTGGGATCGAAGACGAATTACGTCCATTTCGTTGTGTTAGATACCAGATAAACATTCAATAAAGACCAAGAACGTCGATGCTGCCTCCGGTGAGGCCGAGGCCCCCACTACCATGAGGATCGTCTGCGTCTGCGCTAAGGGCCGCGGAAATTACCGCCCAAAGACACGTACAAGGGGCTGCGAAGGTGTGCTGCATCTTAGGCAAGCAGAATCCGGCCGGCAACCATCCTTTCGGCTAACCGCTGGTTGACCTAATATGGTCTGATACTGCCAAGGTTGTACTGGTCGGGCTTAGGGTGTCCGGGTAGTATGGTTTTGAAGCTCTCAGGCTGCCGGGCGATGATCTCCCCGGCTTTCAACCCGGTGGCTTCACTGCACGTCACACGCCATAAACCGTGATATGTGACCTTGTCCGTCATGTACTGGTTCTCGGGCTCCGGCTTGGATTTTGATTACTTGTCACCCAAGCGGTCGAAGCCGTAGTAGGCCTGTGAGGCTTGCTTCAACACCGCAGCTCATTCACAAAGGGCCAAAAGGGGGCAAAACCTACGTTAGTAGCCACGATTTGCTCGTCCCATGCCATGCCAGAGAAGGAAGTCCCAAACAGCAACCGCCGGACAATGCTATTAGTGCCGTCACATCCGATAACGTAGTCGGCGGATAGCTGTAATCTCTCCCCTGTATCCCCGTTCTCCACGTCTACCCAAGCCTCGTTACTGTCCTGACCCGATGCTTGTCACCCGATGGTGAAACAGGCACTTGACCGTTGGCAGATCTTTTGAGAGATCGTAGATCAAATCGGCCAGGTCACGTAAGGGTGGTGCAACCTTGCGATCCGGGTCATCCACATGAACTTCGCTGCTGAGACCAGCGACGCAGGTTCCATCCAGCGTGCGCCAAGCCGCTTCGTCAAAAAGGGACCCGCGTATTGATACAGGGTTATCTAACCCAGCTTGGCTCAAACTTTCAGCGCCGGTGCGGCGTGTTGCGTAGCTCTGGGTTTGTCATCCAACGCTGACGTCTGCTCGATGTTCATAATCGGAATGGTCTCGACCAAACAGCCCTAGCAGCTGGTCAACAGGGCCCGTCCTGACAATGATAACTCAAACACCATGCTCTCAGTCAAAGTTTGGCGGAAGATGTTCCTCAGCCCTGGGAACATGACTAGCCGTCCTGTCAAAGAGAGTTCCGGAGTTGAGTCAACATGGGATATATGAAAGATGTGAATAAAAAGACAACTCGGGAAGACCGCGCCTTGAAGTTGCCCCGAAGTTGAAAAGAACCGAATCGGCGTAGATTTGTAAAAGTATTTCCTAGGAGTCGACATGAACAGTCAAGAATCTTTCGAATTTGTGATGTCAACGCATTGCTTTGCATATTCAATGCCTCGTCCAAGATCGCATGGAGCCCGTCCCCCCGCGCCATCACCCGCCTGAACGCCGAAACTCCACGGCAAGGATGAACGCATTTCGGACTTAGCCTCCACAAACACCCGTGAACCCCACCATCCACCACCGGCGATGTAACATCCAATGCCCCCCACAAGGGATGCTGTCTAATTAGATCCCCCTAGTTCCCTCACGTCAGGCACCCATTGGCCCACAGGTTGTCTACCTGAAGATGCACACTAGACATGGCGTGCTGCACTTCTAGACATCGAACTGCTTGCGGAGACTTTTGAGAGAAAAACCAGCGAGGTGATCCCCGCAGCAGCTCGCCGGAGAGAGACCATGTGAGGCAGGTGGCACCGCGAGCCGAACTATGCGAATACATATTCCTGGCTACATTAGTGTAGCTTAGCATCGATAGGTCTACCATGACCTCAACTTTGGCTGGACGAGTCAGATGTCTCCGATCCTGAATGGTGACAATGATAGTGGACATTTGGGAAAAAACAAAACCGGAAGGCTTAGCCAAGGTTTACAAGCATTGAAACTAGTCCGTGATGTGGCTTTGACAGCGCTCTCAATTTGATAAACTGATTCTGCCAGCAGCTAGAGCAAAGAAGACATTGTCCAAGACCTGCGAAGCAACACTCCGCAGGAACTCCGACGCCTCCGTTCGTCTTCGACATCCAGCGCCGACGCTATCAAGTTCCTGAAACATCCCGTAAGGACCGAAAGCTGCATAGCCCGTAGGGGCCCACGGTTCTTGTGAATGGAGAAACTCGACAAATGCCTTGCGCATGTGCCTACCAGTCTTTTGCGCGGCGGGAGAAAAGGATAGGTCGAACCCTTCGAAAAGAAAAAGCAAGTCGACCGCGTGATGAGCGCCATTCGATGGCTGCCAAGGATTTGGCTCATCGACGAGATAGCGATACGCTGGCCTGCCTGTTGCCCTGAACAGCCGAGCAATGTTCTCCGCAGGAAGCAGAAACTTGTAGTCATTGATGAAATCCAAAGCCCCAATTTTCGAAGAAGAGGGTCTGTCAGGGTGTATGTGATAGAGCCTTTTCAGCATCTCCTGATGTTCGCCGGCGAGGTCAAACGCGTCAAGAATGTCGGAAATGTTCATTGCCCATACAGCTTCGCGCCAAATGACGGCCTTACGACTAAGGTCAACGCAACGGCCCAGCCGAGTGGAGTGAGAACACATACCTCATCATGGACATCGCCTATCATCAAACTCTCTGCTGCCCCTATTTTGGTCTGCCACCCCTCAAGTGTGGGATCCGCTTGGAGGAACCATGACTGTATTCTAGATGCATCCAGAGCTTTTATCATGATATCCACCGGGGCGGTGCTAAGCTCAAAGTCGCCCAATGCTTGGAGGTGTCCGCGCAGGGATTGGCGTAGAGTGAACGCCTTCTCTTCCGACTGGGGAGGAGAAAGGTACAGTGAGCCGGAGGCGAGAATGACACCCCTAACAAGAGCGCCTGCTGCCAGGTGCGCATGGCAGTACACCGCTCCGGCGCTTTCGCCGGCGAGCGATACATTGCTCTATGAGCCAACATTAGTGAAATTCCTCTGACCTTTGGTGAAGTGTGACGGAGTACCGGGTCGCCTCCGAAACCGGATATATGACTCTGAACCCAGCTCAAAGCCATGGCCTGATCTTTCAGAGCCAGATTCTTTGAACCATGTTCATCCCCAAATGCGAAGATGTTAAGTCTATACTGGACTGTCACAGCAATGATGGGTTTGCCTTGACTTGTGGAATCCGCTACGAGTTTTGTCGCGTCTAAGAAGACTTTTGTTAACGACCATGCTGAGATGCACATGATTCTCGATGAGCCCAAGGGGACAAAGCGGGGGGCAGGGCTAAAATCGTACCACAAACGCCAGAGGCGGCGCTCCCAAAAGTCACCGCTTGCGAACCACCTGAGATGTCCGTGTAAGTAGAACTTGGACCTTTCGTGGGCAGATATCATTACCGTGTATCCAAACCAAGACAGGCAATTGCTCGCGTGTCGCCGACAATTGCGATTTGGGCACCGTGACGTCCAAGTTGAGACATTTGAACTCATCCTCGGGCTCAGCTGGCAGTTTGTGCTCGCAAGGGACGCGCAAGAGATGTCCAACGTCAAGGGGCACTTGTGGGCACCGAGGCCTGGATGTTCACACAACTAGTCAGCCTTCCACAATGCGATTCGGTCTTCGAAAGAGCGAAGGAAAAGGCTAACCCAAAGCTAGTGCAGTCGAACTCCGGCGGGAATGCTCTCATTGGCTCCGGTCTTCTGAATCTCGACGAGATTTTGCCGTACGGAATTCCTCGAAATTGAATGACGGGCTCGAGCTCAACGCCGACTAGTGTCGAGCGTAGAGACTTGTTCTCGAACGCGTAGGTAATCATTGCTCTAGTTCAGGAATAGGTGCCGACAGAGTTCCGCTAGCTATGGTTACCTTGCAACCGGAATTCAAGTTTCTGGCTTTCGATAAGAAGTCGAACACCGGACGAAAGGCCGAGCGTGAAGCGGAGAAGCCCGTGATGAATGATATTCCCCGCGCTTCAGATTCTGTCTCCTACCCCGCATGCACTCAGCCATCTCCGGTCAGTCCCGTCTCGCAAGGTCTCCCAACATTGTACAAAAAAAACCCCCAAAAAAACTTTAGCCAACATGCAATGGCTGATATCTTGCCGAATAGCTACTCGTTCTCGGGATAACGGAATAAGCTTGAGTGTGTTGCCGACTGTAAAGACGGAGAATTTCATCAGGTCATGAAGCTGGACTCAAAGAAACCAACGTCGCAAGAGCGAGAATCAGAGAGAAAGAAAATTGACACACAGCGTAACATGGCAAGAATCCATTTTGTTCCAAGTGGTGTGTTTGATAATGGTTTTGCTGGGAGATTCACAATCTATCCACTAATCGGCGCAAGTGGAAGGTGATTTATGAAACAGGCACATCTCCCATCTCTCCAACAGAGTATCCAGCCCAATCTGTTCACGCAGTCCGAGAACAAGGTTCTTCTCTGGCTGCGCTCGTCCCAGCTTGTTTGTAGATTCTCATCCCATCTCGATAGGCCACCTGTCTGCGTGCCGGCATTCTGAAACCGCCTCCACAGAGCCTGACCATGAACAAAGTCTATCATGTCAGCGGCAAATACTTCGGCATTCAGTTGCTGCTTCTCGTCAAGATGCTCGTTATAGTTTTGGACTAGAAATGACATTTCCGGAACATGGATATTGTTTCCTTTCAAATGGCCGTCCAAAGGGTAGGGCTCGGCAAACCCCAACAAATAGGAGTAGCCGTGGAGGTCTTTGACGAATGACTCTTCTGGGGGCACGGGATCAATTATTAGACGCAGATTGCAGAACTCTGATGTAAGCGTTTTCGTCTTCAGTCACATCAATAATGCCATAAGCTTGCATAATACGAGTCGCCGCATTGGGGTGTTGTGATAAAGATGAACGAGGCAGCACACTGTCTACACGCGGAAAGAGACCCATGAAGTCGAAAAATACTTGCTGCCTACGTCTTTAAATTTGGCCGAGAGTATGACCGAAACCCTCAAGAGAGTGACAACACTTGCATCCACTGGCGCATATTCTGCCATGATGGATTGGTAAGATATTGCTCCGAGGAACAAACTTTCTAAATGTTGCCGTTTCGAAAGTTGATGTAAAGGGCAAAGTGGCTTCATCTATGACTGGAACAAGGGGGGGATGTTGTCTTCGAGCCTCGAAAAGAGGTCTTCAGGGGATTCATTAGACATGTCCTTAATACGTTCACTCGGAGGAAAGTCCTCAACGTGCCCAATGTAGATGGTGATTGAATAGTTTTCTCCCTTCTTGAACAATTAATCCTACGATGGGCTTCGTGGTGTACTCTTGCTATTAGTTTGAGCCAGTGCAAAGGGTTTCACCACCAATGAAGATTATCGCAGGCAGGTGTCTTATACGTTTGTGCTTCAATGACTACTGTGAATTCCAGGTTGAGACACTCAGTTCCCGATATCCCAAGGAGCTCAGCCGCCTGGGTCGCTTTTTGGAGGAGCAGGTTCTCGTTGTTAGCTCATGTTGTAGCGGTTGTGACTTGTGGACTGATGACAGTCTTATCTGGTGATATGCCAGTCGTTGGACGAAGTAACATCATCGAATGGGCCATAACGAATATTGCGTTACCGTCGTATTGATTCAACTTCGTATGGCTGAGAGAGCGACTCACTGCTGCGTATTTGACACCCAGAAGCCGAACTACACTGCCCGACGCGTTCTTTTAAGCAAACGAATGTCAGGATGGTCGATTCTTGCAATATTCAGGCTATTCTTGAGTCTATCCAACGAGTACTTCGGAGTAATTGCAAACTGTGGTACTGTAATTCACCCCAAAGACTATCGATTGTTTCGACCGAAACCCAAGGACCACGGAAGCCTTCCATCGAGAGTTGAGATGATGCAGTTGTCCTTTGCTGGGTGAGGCATGCATAGGGAGCGAAAAAGGAGTCCCAGGACGGCAAGTATCCGGAGTTCTCGGAACATCATCCGGACGCGTCTTCCCCTCTCACGCTTTACCGATTCCCCGAAACCCTCGATGAAGCTGCCAGAAGCCGCTCCATGTCCACTACTCCACACCGAAAGGCAATCTAGCTGTTGCCAACTATCGACATCGACCACACGCCGAGGAGAGAGAGGTTGATGCAGTAGTGTGTAATAATCGAATTGCATACCGAGCTATGAGTTTTAACCCCAGAAGAGGTATATATGGGCGAGGTGTTTCTCTACAGGTTCTGTTGCAACAACAAGCCGTCAACAGCGCTGAGGCAGTAGCTCAGCGATTCGTAGCTGACGTAAGCAGCGAATCGGCAACACCAACAATTGCTTGCCGCCGCCTCGCC
>JAIMZG010000818.1:0-10940 GCA_020466075.1 Colletotrichum coccodes
GCGCCTGGCAAGGATACCGCTGGTGGGCCTCACTCGGGAGAATTGGTCGCGAAACTGTCCCCTCTTCCAGCTCGTATTGACATTGTTGACAGCCAGCAGCCATGCCTCTCTGCCTGGAGCGGCTATTTGACCAAACAGACAAACAAACGCTGCAGGTAAAGCCATTGAAAAAAAAAAAAAAAAAAAAAAACGACGGAGTTAAGCCAACAACCACGGGCCAGCCTGTCAGCCAACATCCCATAGTGAAGACGAACACAGGTGATCATCATCTCCTGCAAACATTCCCACGCACGAGCACGAAGGGACCCCGGACTCGGTTTGGCTGACCACAAGCCCAGCAACCAACCATTTTCACTCGTGGCATATGCGGGAAGTGATTCACCTGACGAGGTGACCAGAAAACAGAGGGGTAGCCTCAGTCAAAACCCGGCGTCTCAGCATCCCCGACAACCCTCCTTCACTCATATTGCCAGACAACCACCACCTGTCGTCGAGATGATGCCGTGTGTGTGCATTGGTAGCCCAAACTCTGAGTGCTGCCGAGTTATCCGTTAGTGCATCGTTTGCGCCTCCCTTCTTGGCATCGACTTCCGCTGCTAGTCTTGCATGCAACACCGGGTAAATGCGACTGTTCGACGACGCCAGGGTCCTGGAGCTTGCCTGCCTATGGAAGGCAGCTAGGGGGTAAAGAGGCAGAAGATTGCGCTCCGTCGACATCGCTTCTTCGTGGCAGCAAACGGCAACAACATCGGAACCAGCACGAGGCCCTGAGCCTGTCCGACAGACGGCTATTGCATCCGGGTTTGCATCCGTGTGTTTATCGACGGCGGTTCATCAGGCATATCCGTCCGTCAATGGACAGGCAGCGGCAAAGGACAAACCCCGGCCTGCCATCCCTTCTTCCTCGGTTCGTCCGAGGCCTCTGCGAATCGCATCAAAGGAGCAGCAACGGTCCTCAACAGCGACGAAGGGTTGGGAATCCACCGCTCAACGAGCTGACATATCCAAGTTGGAAGTGGGACGACTCTTCCACAAGAAGACTGCCCGGAGAAATGGAAGTTGATTAGCGCTCTTTAACTAGCGGTGGTGCAGGGTCCTGCGGCGCGACGGGTGCGGCCCTAGAACCCTAGAGCGCCACGCCGCAGGCGGCTGCCATCGGTAAGCTTGCTGGACAACGTGCCGCCAGGGCCTTGTGGCTCTTGGCGCTGCGCCCCCTAACCGATGTTCTCCCCCAGTGGACCTCTGCGGTGTTTCGAGCGCCAACGCTGGGTAGCTCCGCTGGGAGCGCGGTATTGTCTTGGCCATGCGGAAGAGGGTTGTAATTAAGACACGGACTGAACGGCCATCGCTGGCTTCTCGGCGGTCCGGAAAGCTGGAGGTGTCGGTTGTTTCTCCCAACTTCGGCTTTTGTTCGAGCCTCAATCGTTGGCATCGCGGGCCAAGGGGCTAGGCATCGAAGATCGATCCGCGGCGACCGTTCTGTCGTACTGTTCCGGCTTCCTCGGCCATGGTAGCCAAAGAACCAGGGTCGAACAAAGACGCACGCGGTGGAATTCGGCACGCATTGCCTGCATCAGTCTGTCATCCAGACGCGCATCCATAGAGCCGGTCGTCCAGTCCGCAAGACACTGGCGGGTGAAGAGGCAAGCAAGCAAGCAATGGGCTGTTCTTCCCCAGCGGACAGCGATACGAGATGGACGAAGGGCCTGGTGCAGGGATCACTCACGTATGCGCTGTTCTGTGTTTCCACGCTGTCGTTGGCAGCTCAAGTCCTCAGTTGGAATACACAGGCAGTATTTACGGTTTTGCGCTTCAGACGATCATTCCTGTGGCGCCTGTCGGTTATCAGATCGCCGGTCTTCCCGTCGACCGCTCGGTATCTCGGCGACTGCGCAGTCAGTCGTTCACCAGCAGAGGCTAGCAACAGCTGCCACGAAGCTACAGAATCGGTTGCGTTATCGATTGCGTCGGAATGGGCCAAAGGACCGTCGGTCGAACGCGAACTGGTAACATATTTACAAAGCCAGTCGGGAACTGCGAGCCAACGGATACCCGTTCAGGTGACATTTTTGCTAGTGGCCTGATGAGTCCGCGGAGCCTGCAAAAAGGGGCAGTGATGCGCGTGCTGGCGTGATGTCAGCGCCGCCCAAAGTGGAAGAGCATCCCACCTCAAGTGGTTGCGTGACATGCGTGACAAGGCTTCTCTGGGCGCGGCGTTCGTCAGAACAGCAGCCATACCAATTGCTGCTATTCGTCGTCGGCTCAGAGCAGCGAGATGTACGCAAATCCGCGGACAGCATCTCATTGTGGCCTGTCAACCGCCTTCGTTCGCCCCATTGAGGGTTGACGCGATTGCTTCATATCACCGGCGAGCTAGAGACAACATGCGCATTGCTGTGGAAGAGCCCGGCCGAAGCATTGTTGATCGCACCGCGGGCCAAAGGAGAGGCGTGGAGCGCGTGGGGACAGAAGCTGCACATGGTGGCCTGCTTCCAAATCCCCCGAGAGAAGCGCACAGCCGTGACACTGGGGCAGTCTGGGGAAATAAACTTGGTAACCGTGAGATCCGGGGAAAAGGTGACTGCTATAGCCCACACGAACTGACGGCTCGAACCCATCAATTCGAGGTTCGTTCGGCACCTGGTGGGTGCCATAATCGGACCATTGCACCTCAAGGTGGGCATTCCAACTCGATAGATGCATACGTCGATCGAAGCAATGGAATCGGGGCGAATGAGGGTGCGGGAGGGAACGCCCAAGCTTTCCCCACAGGCCAGCGCCATGTGGCCGTTCTCTTGCACGCCTCTGACGGAAGCCGACATTTGGGGTTGATCACCATGGCCAGACCTGGTTGGCGTGGTCATGATGACGCTTGATGTGTACTTAGCCCCGGCGATGAAAGATTCTCGCAAAGGGGCCGCAGCTATGCGACGCCAGCGAGGACTCGAACAGCCTTGGAGATGAGCACTGAGGATGAGGAGTCTTGGCGCCTGGAGAGAACAGAGCGGCCTCTGTCCAGCGGCCAACCCATCGAACAAACCGAGCCGGTCAAGTCCCATCGTCGACCGGACGTAACGGGATTCACATCGTCTCGAATAAACCTGGGATGTTGCCAGTGCACGTGGGCGTCTTCCCCGCAACCCCCGCCCGGGGATACGGCTCGAAAAGACGCCAGCAGAATATGAACAGATGACAGATGTATCACGACAAAGCTCAGCAACAGGCAAGATGAGATCTCGGCCAAGGAGCCGGGTGCGCCGAAACACGCGATGCTATGCAGAACCGAAACAATGGTGCTGTGTTCCCACCGTACAAACTACAAACCGGAGGAGTGGAACTTCCCAATCACGCTTGCTGATGTTTGCTGCCGAACAGATCGTCACGGTCTCTCAAAGACCCTTACGGTCGTACTTGATTCCTCTCGGATGGCCTCAAAAGACCCAAGCAACAGCCGCATCGTCGACCATTAACCGGATGCCATCACGCCGACTACCGGCAGCAGCGGCAGCAGCAGCAGCAGCAGCCCGGTCACGATCCGCAGCCAAGACGGGGAATAGTCCGTCATTGCGTCCCTGGCTGTCCCCTGTAGCCTACAGTAGTCAGAACTGGCCCTGTTCAACGCCTGGAAAATGGACTCTCTCTCCCTCCGTGGGACTTTTTAGTTCTTCCTCGACCAGAGGGTTTCCATGACACACGATAATATTGATCCTAGCATCGAATGCGACCTTGACGATCCAGATTCGCCCAATAAGAGCTTGAAACCCTGCAGGGAACAATCTGAGCGGAATTGATGGAAGACTGAGCGTCAGGGCAGGACAGAACAACCCGAAGAAGACGCCAAACTGGAAGCGTTCAGACGAGGAACGCACCCCAATCCTGGTGCGCCAGCAGCAGCATCTGGTCGCTATCACCACGCCCTTCCCACCTTGCTGCAGTTTGGGGCTCAACCTGGTCTTGTCCCTCCACTCACGCAATAATCCCACGCATCACATTGCCCAGACATGAGGGACCCCGGATCCAACGAGAGGACGAATAATGAACAAAAAAAGAAGATGAAAAATGGGGGGGAAAAATTACACTTGCTCGTTTACGAATGACACAACTCAGAAACCATTTCCTGGCATTTCCCCAGTGCGCCAATGGAGAGCATCCGAGTACTCTGACGGCCACGGCCTCGCACTTCGACAACCGCCGCATGCCCAGGCCGCTTATGCAATATTGATCTACGTCCAAACCCCCCCCGTTACCTGCTTAGTTGTGGACGGCACGACAGAGCGGCCACCTAAAAAATTGGGGAAGCTTCGCTTGTGACGGAAAAGGGTGGGAATGACATCAGCTCATGGACTGATTCCCCCAGTGGCCCGAGGCGGTGTTCTCCTTGGCCCCTATCATTTGCTTTGCCTGCTTCCACTGCCCCAGACTGGCGGAGCCTTTCGTCCCTTGCGGCTGGAATTCGACGGTGGCACAGAGCCACGTCGACGGATTCCAATCCAGTTCCACGCTGGACGTCTCGGAGGCTGATGGCATGGCGAGACTCGACCGAGCCTCATCTTGCTCATGATCACGTCGGACGGTACCGACGCCTCGTCACCTCCTCGCTACGTACATCAAGGACCGGATGGCCGGGATGCCGCCGTCAATCATTTGCCGAACTGCTTGAAGGGATGGCACCTCTTTTCTCCTCACAGATTGCACATCACTTCCTGCTAGGGGGTTTGGTGTCCGTTTCGTCTGAAGACGGGACTGGATCTCTGGAGTATTGGCGCCGTCACCCCGAGATGACAGAGACGCCCAGACCAGCGGGCCCCGTTGGCTTCCTTTCGTCCTGGCCTCCAGTTTTTAGTTTGAACGGGAGGGACAATAGCTGCTGCGTGTGCACCAGCGCCAGTACGGGCCTTTTTTTCCCCAAGTCGTTTCCAACTGATCTTCTCCCTCCCTCAATGGCGGGCTCCGACACAATGTCGGCGGTCACTCCACCATGCACCCATCCATTCCACCACCACCACCATCCGACTTTGCACCCAAAATAATGAACCTATTATGGAGCTTCCGTCCATCCCATTCCCATTTGGAACCCCGGCTCGGTCTTCTCTGGGCTTTTAAAGATCGGCCCTTGCGACCAGACGTCCCTCATCCAGTCCTTACACCCTTGGTCCATAGACTACGCGATCTTACTTGACCCACTCCCTCTTCATCCTGCAGACGACGCTTCCCTCCTCCTCGTTTCCTGTCCTCCTCCACCATCTCCAGTTCTCCGCGCCGGACGGACCACGTATCTGTACATACCCCAGACGTTCACATACGTTGGCGAAGCTACCGACCCATCAGCTATCTCCGTTTTGCGCTGACCCTCGACGCCGACCTCCATTCGTCCTGTTTTGGTCGTTTTCTCAAACCTTTCTCCCCCCATTACTTAAAGACTCCTCCCCACCCCCTCCCCGGAGCTTAAAGAAACCTTCCTTCACCAACCCGTGTGCCCTCTTCCGTGGAGTTTGCCTGCTCTTACTACCAGATACCCAATACTCGCTTTTTTGCCTCTTGGTTACCCTGCCCTTTCCCTCTCATCTCTTACACCCGGGAGGTTGCACACAATGGCCACGCAAGAGACTCTCAACCACAATGCCGTCCCTCCAACCGACTTGGAGAAGGATGTGCACACGTCTGGTGCCGACCACTACAACGGCGCCAACGGTGCTCAAGTAGGCCAAAACACACACGCGAGACAAAACGGGCCGTTCACCCGCGTTGCCGACTACCGCAACATGACTGAAGGGCAAGCGCAGGCATTCGGTGGTTCTCTCCAGCCCGGTCTCTGGAAGCCGTACGAGCACAGGAAGTTCGCCAACCCGGCGCCGCTCGGCCTCTCGGCCTTCGCCCTCACGACCTTCGTCCTCTCCTGCGTCAACCTGCAGGCTCGCGGCGTAAAGGCACCCAACATCGCCGTCCCCCTCGCCTTTGGCTACGGCGGCCTCGTTCAGCTCCTCGCGGGCATGTGGTATGTCGAATTTCGTCCTGCTTGAATTTTCTTTCCATTCCCCTGCCAGGGTCCCCAAAGTTCCCCAACATCTCATCTCAACCGTCTCCACGATACCCCCCGCAAGCGGAAGCTCCGGCGCCCCTTTGTGGGTCGCGAAGGCGCTCCTTTGCTCCGGAGTGGATCACGAGCTAGTCGCAAGGCATGGTAGGGGAGGGATGGTTGGCCAGACGGAGGCGATTCCACCACCTGGAACAGGGAGCCTGTGGAGAAGCTCTGCACCGCGAGCATCATTCAGCGGTCACCCTCGACTCTCGGACCCGCCAGTGCTGACAACGTTATCACAGGGAGATGGCTGTCGGCAACACCTTCGGCGCCACTGCACTGTCGTCCTACGGCGGCTTCTGGATCGCCTACGGCATCCTCTTGACTCCCGCCTGGGGCATCATCGCCGAGGACGGCCCGTACGCCGCCAACTACTCGGACCACTACTCGGCCGTCGGTTTCTTCCTGACCGGCTGGTTCATCTTCACGACGCTGCTGCTCATCTGCACCCTGCGCTCGACTGTCGTCTTCTTCCTCCTCTTCTTCACCCTCGACCTCGCCTTCCTCTTCCTCGCCTGCGAGAACTACGCCGCCAACAACGGCGCCATGACGGCGATGCGCAACCTCCAGATCTGCGGCGGAACGTTTGGTATGCTCGCCGCGTTCCTGGCATGGTATTGTGCTTTGGCGGGTATCCAAGACGACAGGTGGGTTTTTCTCCCCGGCGGCGGTCGGTCCGCGTCTGGGCTGGACCATGGCTGCCGCCCCTCTCCGACGCGCCGTTGACGATGCGTCGCGCGCCATGTGGATTCCATTTGCTAATGCCGAGTGTCTGCAGCAACTCCTTCTTCCAGGTCCCCGTTTTCCACCTCCCGTGGTCCGACAAGGGCAAGGAGCTTCGCAAGGCCAAGAGCAACCGCTCAGTCGCCTAGACCGATTTTCAAAATTACCAATGTTTTACTGTGCGCCGCGAGTGACGGAGCACGCTGGCTGATGCGACCTGCGACGGTTTGAGAGGATACCCAACTGTGTGGGTGTCTGCCAGCGACGACCCGTTATTACAGAAGCGAAGCGAAGACGGCTTCGGCTTGTCTATCTTGTTAATAATTTCCAGAGGGCGGATGAGAGGGCGAATTATTCAGCCTCGGACCGGACACGGGCTCTGCGAAGCTCTGTCCAAATGACATTTACATAATGAATGCAATCAATTCTCAATTAATTTTCCCCCAACCTCAACCAGCCCGCATCGCGACGAGCTTCTGTTCAGTGCCGCAACGGAGCCTCGACCGTCTAGGCGCAAGCCGCTGAGCTGAGGAAGTGACGTCGAAAACCCTTGCCGATGCGGCGATTGGAGAAGAGGTCTCGTCTTGGCAATGGACACTCTTAGTTTTTTTCTGCCCGGTAGGGCGGGTGATTACTCGTCTCACGCGGCGTGAGGGGGGGTGAAGGGTTAATTACGGGAGATGTGCCTTTGGCGGGAAGCGGGATGAAGGGTTTGGGGGCCGCGCTTGAGGCCTTGGCACACCTCATTTTTCGGAGACGGTAAGAAGTTGGTGTACGGCGAAGACCAGAGTCGAGGGTTGGCGCCGCGGCTGGGCTGATGACATGCGTACGAGGGTGCGGTTTTTTGGGGGGTTTTTTCCCCCTCGATGTAGGGACTTTCATGTTGACGACATGGAGTCTTGGTCTTGGGGAGCGATGAGTGGTACGTCGATGCAGCGAGCAGGGTGTTGGTTGGTCTTTGACGATGCTCGGATCAGTGTTCTGGCGCGTGAGAGTTGCTCACCCGCCCTACTCGGCTTCCCGTTGCACCATGACGCTTGTTATTCTGAAGCTCAGGTGTGTCGCGGCAACTCGGAGAGTACGGGGTTGGACCGAAGAGGCCCGTTGCGACTGGATGCCCAGCACTGCGTTGAGTTGCACGACGTCCGTTGCTAACATTGATTAGTTAGAACATGCGTCCTTGCGGTAGAGTGAGCCTTGAGCCACCGCCGGCAGACCTTGGTCCGACCTGGTCTCGGCTGCGAGAAGATGGCAACTTGTCGACCGGTGCATGGCCGAAGCTGTTGTCTCACAACTGCCCGACTACTAGCTGCGACAACCGATAGCGACCGGATTCCTTCGGGCGTGGAGCCTCGGAACCGTTCGAGATTCCCGGCCCTAGGAGCCGGGGGCGGATAAAGCCGAATTATCCACTAGTGCAAGTCATAGTTGTGCTTTCTTGGCCCCGGAACCACTGCCATCCGGCCCCTCGATTGGGCCGCGTACTTTATGCAGTGCATGTGCATGGCGTGATTCTGGCACAACCTGGCATAACTGCCCGCTTACTGAGATCTTGCATCTGCCGTGTAAATCTGAACGGCTTCTTCGTGATCCGCGATGCATATGCCAGTTATGACTCCCGACAGAGGTCGACAGAGGTCGAATGGCGGCCGTGAATATTTAAATCTGCTCCGTTTTCCCGTGTGCGTGTGACGGCTCTCTTTGGACTTCGTTTTCTAGTCTCATACTGAGGTCTTTCGAGACGGCCATGGAAAGAACCATGTCTTCCGCTCTGGTGTATATGACACCTCACAACGGGCTGATGCTTGCAGCCCTCGCTCTCGTTCTCGTAAGTCTCCCTCAAACAGGACTTTCCGACCTTGATTCTTACCGATGCGAAGACCTTGGCTTACTACGCCTCCCTCGCCATTTACAACATCTACTTCCACCCCCTCTCCGCCTACCCCGGCCCCCGCCTCGCCGCCGCGACGCCCTGGTGGATGCTCTCCTCCTACCTCGGCGGCCGCACCCCGCGCGACCTGCTCGACCTGCACAACCGCTACGGTGCCGTCGTGCGGACCGCGCCCGACGCGCTGTCGTACGTCAGGGCGCCGCTGTGGAAGGAGATATACGGGCACAGGCCCCCCGGCCAGCCCGAGTTCTCCAAGGACGAGAAGTACTTTGCGGGGCTGAAGGGGGAGCCGATCATCCTGAACGCGGACCGGGAGTATCACGGGTACATTCGCAAACTGTTCGCGCATGGGTTCTCGGAGAGGGCGATGAGGGAGCAGGAGGGGGTCCTGAAGGGGTACGTCGATGTGTTGTTCCGGAAACTGGAGGAGGAGAGCCGAGGCGGGGAGAGGGCGGTGGATGTGCTGCAATGGTACAACGTGAGTCTTGTGCAAACGGTGCCTGCTGAGGGGGGTGACGCGCTGACTGTGCGATGCAGTTCATCACGTTTGACTTTATCGGTTTTCTCAGTAAGTTCGTCGCGTCGCAGCAGATATGCCACCCTTTTCTGACAACGGCTGGCCCCAGCCTTTGGCGAGTCGTTTGACTGCCTGACCAAGTCGACGCTCCATACCTGGATCGAGATATTCTTCGCCCTGGCGAGGTTCCTGTCGTTCCATCAGATCATCTCTCGCCTCCCCAGGCTGATCCAGCTCCCGGCCACGCTTCTGGCGATGCCGAAGAACATCGCCTCGGACGTCAAGACGATAAAGGAGCTCCAAAGCGTGAGACTCTCGATAGCCCCTTCGCCCCCTCGAGACATCCGGACACGCCTTGCTGATCCGCGCAACAGGAGAAAGTCAAGCATCGCCTGCAGACCGAAGCCACAGTGCCGGATTTCATGGAGAAGCTGATCTCGGCGTACAACTCTGGCAAGATGACGTACGAGCAACTCGAAGGCAACTCGCAGATCCTGATCGCGGCCGGGAGCGAGACGACGGCCACGCTGTTGTCAGGTAAACAACCCCTTCCCTCCACGGCATGCGCCATCTCAGTCCGCCAACGCAGGGCTAACACCGAACCAGGCCTCACTCACCTCCTCCTCAAGAACCCGCGCGTCCTCGCAAAACTCACGGCCGAGGTCCGCGCAGCGTTCAACGACGCCTCGGAAATCAGCTTCACCGCCGTCAACGCCTGCGGGTACCTCCTCGCCTGCATCGAGGAGGCCCTGCGCGTGTACCCGCCCTCCCCGCAGCCGCACCACCGCATCGTGCCCCCCCGGCGGCGCCGCCGTCGACGGCGTGTTCCTCCCCGCCGGCGCGTCCGTCAGCATCCCCATCTACGCCGCCTCCAACAGCCCGCTGAACTGGGCGCTGCCGGGAGAGTTCGCCCCCGAGCGGTGGACGGGGGAGGACGAGCGGTTCGCTCGGGACCAGAGGGACGCGTCGCAGCCGTTCCAGTTCGGGCCGCGGAACTGCATCGGGAGGAACCTGGCGTACGCCGAGATCAAGCTGATCATTGCGAGGCTGGTGTGGCAGTTTGACATTGAGAATGCGACCGAGGGGGACTGGATGGGTGGGCAGAAGGTGTACATGATCTGGGAAAAGGCGCCGTTGTGGGTGAAGCTGCATCCCGCGAAGAGGGGGTGAGAGGAGGCAGACCTGATCTCGATCTGTGTGCCGACATCGTCCATTCTGGTCGAGAAGCCGGCTAGCACAAGTCGCATCTGAGATATTCCACGTCGACCGCATGGTAGTTCACTCCTCCGCTGGGGAGAGCGGCGACGGACGAGCAATCGCACGTTCGGAGCGGCCGAGGTGGTCTCCCGCTGGTTTTCGACAAAAGAGAAGGCTGAAGCTGGCTACGGGTGGGGTGTTGTGATTCGGCGATTTATTTTGTGAAGCGTGTGTTGTCAAAGTCGTTTACTTTTCCATTCTACCTGGCTCTTACACGCAATCGGCGAGGAAAACCGTACGGCGCTGTATTAGGAGCCGCTCCGGATTCTGCTAGGTAGAAACAAAAGAGCCAGCTTAGTTATCTGAGAAACACGGAAGGGCACATTTAGCCGAGAGCGCAAACAACGACTAATATACCGCTACTAAAGGTGTGTGTGATGTTCGGCCGCAGGTTCTTGATTCTCAAATTGCGGTGGTCGGACGTGGTACCACGATGTTCCCACAACCAAAATCAGCACAATAGCTCAGGGGTA
>JAIMZG010000819.1:0-58869 GCA_020466075.1 Colletotrichum coccodes
CCCCTTCTTCTCTCTTTCTTTCGTGATCACGACGATGTCGAGACTTCCAGTGTTTGAAGAAGCGTTGTTGGAAAATCGAAACCCAACAAAAAGAGTACAAAACACACATGGGGGGGAAAAAGGTCCTAGACTGATTTGGTCGTCTCGGTAGAACTCACCGCCGCGAGAAAGATCCTCGGCCCGGACGCAATCATCGGCGTCACGGCCAGCACCATCGAGGAGGCCCTCAAGGCATGCGAGGACGGAGCGGATTACCTAGGTATCGGTACAGTCTTTGCGACCTCTACGTACGTCGTCCCCTAAGCCGCCGTCCTTGGTCACCCATCTCGTCTCCCCTCTTCGCGACCCATCATTCCCGCGTCTCGTACATGCACTCGGCTTACTCGTCTAATACCCCGCGGCAGCAAGGAAAACACAAAACACATCATCGGCACCTCGGGCCTCCGCCAGATCCTCTCGGACCTCGCCTCGGCCGGCCACCTCCCCCGCGTCAAGACCGTCTGCATCGGCGGTATCAAGCCCTCTAACATCCAGCGCGTCCTCTACCAGTCCGCTCCCTCCTCGGGTCCGTCCCTCGACGGTGTCGCCCTCGTCAGCGCCATCGTCGCCGCCCCGGACCCGGAATCCGAATCCCGTCGCCTCCTGGAGCTCGTCAGGACCAGCCCCTCGTACCGACAAGTCGTCTCATCGTCTTCCGCCGCCGGCGCCTCGAAAGACGTGACGCAGCTCTTGGGCCTCGTCCCCAGTGTCATCAAGGCCGTCGCGTCCGCCTCTCCCCTCTCCCACAACATGACCAACCTCGTCGTCCAAAACTTCGCCGCAAACGTCGCCCTCGCCGTCGGCGCGTCCCCAATCATGGCAAACTACGGCGAGGAGGCTCCGGACCTCGCCCGTCTCGGCGGGAGCCTCGTCGTGAACATGGGCACCGTCACTCCCGAGGCATCGCCAACTACCTGAAAGCCCTGTCCGCCTACAACGCCGCCGGCCGCCCCGTGGTCTTCGACCCCGTCGGCGCCGGCGCCACCTCCGTCCGCAAGGCCGCCGTCAAGACGATCCTGGCGGGCGGGTACCTGGACCTCGTCAAGGGCAACGAGGGCGAGATCGCGACTGTCTTCGGACAGCAGGCGCTGGAGCAGCAGAAGGGGGTCGACTCGAGCTCGACGCTATCGCACGCGCAAAAGGCGAAGCTCGTAAGGGACCTTGCGGAGAGGGAGCGGAACGTCGTGCTCATGACGGGCGCGACGGACTTCGTCTCAGACGGCGAGCGAACCTTCGCCGTGGAGAACGGGCACGAGCTGCTGGGATAGATCACGGGGACCGGGTGCGTGCTGGGGACGACGGTGTCGGCGATGCTGGCAGCGTGGGAGGACGATCGGCTCCTCGCCGTTCTGGCGGGCTTGTTGCACTTTGAGATTGCGGCCGAATGGGCTGCTGCCAGGGGAGATGTGCAAGGGCCGGGGACGTTTGTGCCGGCGTTCATTGACGAGCTGGCGAGGATACGGAGGTTGACTGTTCAGGGAGATCTCAAGTGGTTGTCAGGGGCCAAGGTGAAGGCCGTCCACGTCGAGTGAATCGTAACTCCACCGCACCACTGGGTCCGGGATATAGAGTGTCAAAAAGGTTGTGTGTGGAAACAAAAACTCGACGTCTTTTAAAGATGTACGTCTAAATGGGGTCTATTGCCCACCAAACCCATGCCCCAACTCTTAGATCTTGGGCGCCAAGGCCTGCAAAACCTCCTTGGTTTCCTTCCCCGTATCCTTGACCAACCCAACAATGCTCCTAAACTCCGGCCGCGCCGCGTCCCCCATCATCTCATAAATCACACTCTCGCTCGTTGTCACCGTGACTCCCTCATGCCGCAGCCGCGCCAGCGCGATCGGCACCTCCTCGCGGTTACAGCTGCTTACGCCGTCCGCGAGGACATACACCTTATGCCCGGCCGCCAGCAAGTCCAGCGCCGTCTGCGTGACGCAGATGTGTGACTCGATGCCGACAATCAAGAACTCATGGCGCCCCTTGCCGTCGAAGTGTGCCGCAATCTCGGGCACCCACATGCTGAACTTTGTCTTGTCTACGGGCGCGCGGACGAGGTCCGACTCGACGAGGAAGGGCGCCAATTCTGACACCGTGTCGCCGAGGCGTGCGCGATTCTGTGTGGTCGTGTAGACGGGGATCTTAAGGGTCTCGGCGGCGCGGAGGAGCTTGGAAGTCGTCTTAACCACCTTGTCGAACTCGAAGATGGCGTTGCGGAACTTGTCTTGAAGGTCGCAGACGCTGTGATGACCTCGGATTAGCAACTGACATGCTCTGTTATGTCACTAAGGGCTCAGGTGGAGGCATCGACGCACAAGACGACCGGCCTTTGCAGGCGGCGAGCTGCGGCGTCGGGCATGATTGCCGTCGTGGGGAAGCGGGGGTCGGAGTAGGAGCCGGTGCGGTAGTAGCTGGGTCAATCGGACGCTCGACAAGGGAATCCGAAGTGTTCGCGCAATGGGCAATCCCAGAGGTAGGATACAATATCAATGAGTATCATTCAAGCCTGCGATCAAGGTGTAGTCTGTCGAAAGCTGGGCAATTCGTTGACTTATCATCCGTCACATCTGGTGCTGTCTTGGAGCATTGCGGGGGGAGCGGAGCACGGAGAGCAGTTAAGTGGGGCAACTAGCACCGGACCCGGCTACCTCAAGCTTGGTTCAGTGAAGGACTACCAAGCCTTAGACTTGTTGCGCAGGATGTGTGCATGTATCTCTGCAACGCACCAATAGTACAAGCAACCATCGGCTAGTTGGCTGGAGGCCAGCTGCAGAGCTGGCGCGGATTCAGCCACGATTCTGTACCTCGGCCCACAGAGGTGGGAGGAAGATCCTCGATGCAGCCGACCCTGTGGACTTTGCCGATCAAGCGTGGCATGCTGGGAAACACTGGATACCGCAATATGAACTCGTGGATTTGTGATTTTGTTTCCGCTATGCGGACTTTTCTAGCCGTCATGCTGTGGAACTCATCCTGGCCTGGTACACTGAATTACTACCAGTCAGTCTGTCTCGCGCTGTACTAAAGCCATCCCACCTCTTCATGTTGGAGGGGGTCCTTTTATGAAAGCAAAGTAAAAGAAGATTAGCGCTCTAGTCATGTTTGACCATCTTCACGTCAGGTGCCGCCGGGGCCTGTGATCTTCTCCTCCACGTCAACTACTCGGCCGTCGCCGTGGCTTCGCCTTGCCAACCGGGTTCATCCACGAGAAAGCCGACGCGCCTCCTATCGGGTTCGCTGACCGCGGCAAAGGGGGGCCCGCGTTTTTTGTTTCGCGTTGGACCTTTGATTCCGCCGTGCTGCTGACGCTGCTAACCGTCCTCTTAGGCTCCCAGTGAACCGTTGCCGGAGGTGTGTTCTCTGCCGCTACGCTGACCTGGCTCTTTCGGCGGTGTTCGCCACTGGTCCTCGGTGCTGGCGGCGGCTCGTAAGTGGCACCGGTTCGGACAGACGATGATGAGCCCGATTTCAGGGGCTTCAACACTTTCATGTTCCGACTTCCGCGACCCGCCGGTTGGTAACCGCTCAACAGACCATTGGTATCCCGTTGCCCGTTCTCACTACCGTTGGCCGAAGTGCCTTGACGCCATGAACCCCAGATGCCGCCGGCAGACTCACGTCGGCTGCCATCTACGCTGGTTGAACTGTTCGGCACAACTGAATACTCTCTCGCCCCGGACTCGGACCCACTGGCATGATCTTTACCTGGCCTGTCACTCTCCCTGCCACTTTCAGACAGGTTGCTTGCTCCAATCGACTTGTTGGGTACAGAGTGATGCTCCATAGGAGACAAAATTCCCTGCGAATCGGCATCTTCAGGCTGCACACTCGAGACACTCTTCTCCAATGCGTCGTGCGTCGTCAAGGTCTGAGGTCGTGGGTCCCCGGACACGAATGGTGCAGCATTGGCGTTGAGCCGAGGCTTCTCAGGGATGAGGTTGGTCGTGCTGATATGCTTGAAAGCACCTTCGTCCTCCGGGCGCACGAAGGGCACCGACAACTTTTCACGCTCGCTGCCGTACAGACACATGCGGTTCTGGGACAAGAGAATGTCGGCCTGATGGGCTCTGAGAGTGTCGCTGCCGATGAAAATCTGGATACCCCTCTTCGTTTCGGCTCCTTCGGACTGCTCCACGCCAGATACCTCAAAGGTTGTCAGAAGGCTGGGCATTTGGTGGCCCGGACTGGAAGACCGGCTGCTTCGTTCGGAAACGGTGGCTTCGACTAGGTACACTGAAAGTCGTATTTTGTACGTGCCATCCACATCACGCTGAACCCCATCCAGTAGGTCAAGGTCCTTAATGACAGAATAGTCCACCACGGACTTTTGGGAACCTGTACATAGGTCGGCATACAGTACCGTGTCGTGGCAAAAGTTGGTCGTAAGCCAGCATCGGATGATAGTCGGGACAGAACCTAGGAAAAAGAGACCTGGCGGTGGCTCTGGCATGTCCAGGGGAGAGTCATCTTCGTGGCTGCTGACCAGGAAGTTGGTATCCAGACCCAAGCTACTGGCTCGGCCAGATGCCACGGAATGAAAAGAGTGAACAGAATGGCCAGCGGAACTGTGTCGTCCGTCCGATTTGTGGGACAGCGATCGCTCCATCATCAGGCCGCTGCTTGGGCGGGGAGGTCCAAATTCGCCAGAGTGGCGGTTGCTTTGACTAGACCAGTCTGCTCCTCGCAAGGCACTTTCGTCGAATCGTACGCTGTTGGCTCGGGAGGCAGCACCTCGGCGGATAGGCTCTTCCTCAGCCGGGCCAAGGTGTAGGGAACTCAGCAGATGTTGGCCTTGCTCGTCGAAATCATCAAACATATCGTTGGGTGATATATGGGTCGGCCCTGGCAAATGCGACGTCAGCGAGGTGTGGGTGCGATTAGAGAACGACATTGGCCCTACCTTGCTGGGGAGTTCCGGCCAGAACGCCAGGAAAGGGATGCTGCTGCCACACCGACTTGAGGCTGGCATCTTGTTCCTGGCGCCGTTCGAGCCTTGCAAGTCTCTCGCCCTGATTACTCTGAACCAGTTGGATTTGCTTCAAATCCATCTGGATGTTGAAGAGGTCGTCGCGGGTGATGGGGAACCGATGATCCATATCCGGAAATAATCCCGATTAACTAAGTATCGTATTTTGAGACCGAACAACTCGAGGAACACGGTAAATACGCTGGCAGATGAACGAAAAACAGCAGCAAGCGATAGTATTGGGATCGGATCGTGATCGAGCGGAAGCGCCAGTGAGGGTATCGACAAAGCAGGTGAGAGTAAGGGATCGTCCGGGTAGAGAAAAGCGCCCATAGATGGGGTGTCGAGTGCAGGCGCGTTCGAATGACGGGTCGAGGAAGGCTACGGGCTCTTCCGACCTCGATCACTACAATATCAGTTCACGAGGTCCTCCTCCCCCGCCACATCGCACGGTGAGACCTGACAGGTCGTCGACGGCAGTGGCAGCAGACGCAATTTCGATGTCTTTTCGTTTCGCAGTATATTAATCTCTCAGGATCCAGTCGATCTGAACGACTGCGGCAGCCAAAGAATTGTGGCGGCACTATGCTGATTTTGCACGATGGTCAGTGGAGGCGGAGTTGCCCCGGAGAGGAGGAAGATGGCTTCGAAAGGTCGTGTATGTCGGCAGGTTTTCGACGCCGAGGTGCAGTCAACCGTGGAGCGTATCGAGTAAAAAGTTATGCGTGAACCGTGTGCAAAACTGGGATAGAGCGCGAAAGAAGGCTTCTCTTGGTGGTTCAAGAGTGTAGTGTCATCACTTGGAAGCGCTAGAGATAGAGAGGAGCGGGAGTTGTCGATGTTGGTCAGAGCCGACGGAGGGCTCGCGATAGAATCGATTGAGACGTAACGAGGGTGGCGTCGAAAGCAGAGCGGTTCGAAGAAGGTAGTTGCTTTTCGAGACAGACCGTAGAGCGTTTCGTGGCGAGAGGTGAGGATGGGAGGACGTTGGAGAATCCGAATAGACAAACAGTCCTGAGGTCGGGTTGGACCAGCACTTGGAATTAGTGAAGTGGACAGGACGTGGACAGAGAGGGACAGGCTTGAAGGAGGTGAGGTGAACGGGCAGCGACGGGAGTGGAGGATGGGCCGGGCCAACAAGAGGTGTGGCCCTAGAGGTTCGGAGTATGACTGTAGGTAGACTGTATGTAGTGGACTCTTTATGTTGCTGGAGAGGCTGCACAGCTCAGGTCGAAAGAGGTACTATTGATGGCTTTGTGTCAGAGTGAGGCCAGGTACTCGGACAAGGAGGAAATGAGGGCACAGTACATCTCGTGTTGTTCCAGTGCGCTGGACCCGGACTTTGGCGGTACTTGGATAGTACCTCTGGGGGGCAACAAGACTGGGCTCTGCCTCGGTAGGGAATTCGCAGTGGACATTGACCTGTCCCTTGGCCCTGTGCAGTGCAGCGACGTGCAGTGCTCGCAAGGCCATGTCGTGGTCCTCCACCAGCTGGAATCCGTAGTGGGGCCACCAGTTGTTTGCCGCGCTGGCGTAGTGTGACGCGGTGGGAGGGGCTGATTGGGGGCCTAATTTCAGTGTCAGGGACGTGCTGAAGACTTCACGCGTCATTGCAAGCTGCACCTCCGTCACCAAAAATAAAGTCACTCCCACTGCCCCTTCACTTCCTGCAGACACTCAAACTGTAAAGCAGCTGAGATGCCGGCGCAGAAACAAACAGGTTCCGTTGTCTTGACTAGGATGGGCTTACCAACTCCGCATATCAGCTCTTGTCTTGCCCTGCCACAACCTACTCGAAGCAGTGATGGTATGTATGTGCATGTGTCTGAGGTCAAGTCAGCAAGTTGCTATCCATACACGGAAGTATGTGGCCAAATCAAGTGGTAGAACACGCGGCAAAACATGTCTGATTCAAGAGCAAGGCCTCGAGTACACTTATGCTGCTGAACCTCGCCGAATCCACAGATGCCGTAGGCAGACCCAAAGGCATACCACAGAAGTTTATGCTTGGGGGAGAAACAGAGGCTTGACTGTCTGCTGTCGTCGGCGATTCAAGACATGTCTTGTCAGCCGACATACCTTGCTGTTGCGTTTGGATGTGCGAAGATAGAGCGAGCTATAACATGATTAGACGTTGAATAGGGATAATTCGGCACGTTGCCGGAGCAGAAGCATCGATTCAAGTGCTTGGAATCGCGTAGTTTCTACAAAACCACTTCTGATTTACAATGCCCCCCCCGCAGGAGACATGTAGCACCGCAAAGGCACTTCGGTTAGCTTCCTCCATGTCAGAGCCCCCCTATCGCGCTTATGCCGGAGGGTTCAGATCACGCCAGTCCGGGAAAACATAGCCCGTACGATCGTCCTCGGGTAAACCCGCCCACTCCTGTCCAATGTGAGGCGCCACCGTCTTGTAAAACACCCTATACGCCTCACCGCTCATGTGGAGGCCGTCCGGCAGGAGGTCCGCCAGCCCGCCCTGCTCGCCGAGCTCCGGCGTGCCAAGCAGGGGACCTCCGGCCTTGAACCCGGGCGTCTTGGACACAGCGTGGTCCATCAGCGCCTGCCACAGGTCGATCAGCGTCACGCCGGGCACCTCGGCGGCCACATCCCGGGCCGTCTGCGTGTACTCGGCGCTGATCTTGGCGGTCCGCGTCGGCTTCGGGTGGCCCCAGGCTAGGTCGAGCTTGGTGATACGGATCTCGTCGATCGGCGGCGGCGTGACAAGGAGGATCTTGGGGCTGTGGGCTATGATGTTGGGGTGCGTGACGATCTTGAGAAGGTTCTCCTTGTAATCCTTCAGCGGCACATGCTGTGTCGTGGTGTCCATGGGCTGGACGGCATCGTTTGCACCGAGAAGCACCAACTAGTGAAGCCATCAGCAGAGAATTGAGGAATGGGGGAGCACACTTACGAGATACTTCAGCCGCGGTCCCGACTCTGAGGGCGGGGGAAACATCTCAGCGAGGTATTTAAGAGCGTTCGCCGTGTTCCAACCCGAGAAGCCGCGGTTGACCACATCGTAACGGCGCATCACATCTGAGGGGCGGTCTGTAAGCCCAGGAGCAGGGTACGAGATTCGAGCTCAATAAAACTTACGGCACTGAAGCTCCGCCTGGAAAGAGAAGCCATTGTTTGTCACGGCGGAGCCCTGGAAAAGGGAGTCTCCGAAGAGCACGATTTGAGGGTACGGCTTCTACGCAAGGTTGAGGTGAGTGGCCTCCTCTTTCTCATGGGGTTACAGGACCACAACTCACGGCCATATTGAAAACTGTTGGTTCAAACCCAGATTCAATCACCAAAGAACTGATTTCAGAAGTTGAATCGGAGGTGAAAGTATCTCGCACTTGAAGTGACCCGTCGTGCAAGATAAGACTTGATTGCTGCACGAGATGAAGCACGCACTTAATTCTGGTGTCGTGTGGTTCAGTCTTATACTCACCCAACTTTCCATCTGCAGGGAGCCCGTAGAGACACTTCTCTGAATCCCGCAGTCACCGCGGTGCCACTTGCACGGCAAGACAGCCCGCTTAGCCGAAGGCACGATACTATCACTGGTCAGGCTGGCTGTGTGCGGTTATCGGCCTATCAATCGCACGAAATGCCCGCGCCAGTCGCACCGAGCTGGTTCCACCCGCGAGACTAACAACACGGCATATCACTGTGATAGCTGATGATGGCCAGATACTGCACGGACAAATGCACCTGTCTCGCAACAAGTTCTATCAAGCCGATACAGTGGCAGCATCCATGTCAAGTAGCATGGCCGGAAATATCTGTAAAATTTGACAGAGACGATACCTTACAAAGCAATGCGCAGAAACCCGAGGTAGCGGATGCTTGAGCTGGCGCGACGCAAATGCACGTAGTAGCAGAAAGCTGACAAGGGGGACTGGTGGGGTTGACGCTGAGGGACCCAGTTCCTTATCACAAAGAGATATGATTTGCCCTGTCCCTTATCAGGAAGAAAAAGTCGGCGTAACTAATACCCGCCCAAAAAAATTCGAGAATTCCGGTACATGCTCGAGGAAAAAACACCAGTCTCGTCGAACTCCCCGCCATTGAGTAGTCGATTACTGCGGAATGCCGCAAAATCTTTAAATCATGGCGTCTTCTCTTGCTGCGCAGTTAGCGCAGATTGCCGCCAACTCCAAGGCTCCTTGAATGTCAAGGCGCAAAAGGCCGCCCACTCGAAGTCCCTGATCTTCGAGCCGAGAGTTGCGCGACCCAGAGCTACCAGACTCTGTACACGATATGCTCGGAAGGCTTCGAGGAGCTTTGCGAGCTCGATGGCCGCTTCAAACCCTTTTCCAAGACGCTCTTCAGCGAGCAGAGCATGAGCGAAGACCGTACTCAGATGACCGCCGCTGAAAATGCCGAACTGGACAGTAAAGTTGAGGCCTTCCTGCGCCTTATCGGTAGCCGCCTGAGGCTTATGCCTTCGATCCGAGCCCTCGAGTGGCTCGTACGGAGATTCAGGTATGTCGATTTCAGCCCATATCATGTTGCTGCGTCTCTGACTTGGTGACAGAATTCACGAGCACAACACCAAGTCCCTCATCACGACCTTCCTCCCGTACCACTCGATCCCCGCATTCGTTACCCTGCTCTCGATCCTCCCGTCCAAGATTCCCCACGAATACCGATTCTTGAGCCCGTACATCAAGTCGCTCACCTCGCCCCCGCGATCCGTACTGGTCCACGAGGCGATCCACAAAGCTGACTTCCTCAACACCCTGTCCGAATACACGCTCGAGGCATGCAGAAACCAACAACAGTACCCGACTTTGGTCTCCTTCTGGGGCGGAATCATGACGGAGGCCGTGAACGGGCTCCTGGAGAACATGCGATCGGGTCGCCAGGCTGTTCAGCAAGACAACAACGAGGCCTTCCTGCACCGTATCGGGCCCAATCTTGCTGAGGCCATGTCGATGAAGAAGGTTCCCAACATGCAGATTGCTTCCTATATGGCTGTTACCATCGTTGCGGCCAAGGGCAGCTTCGACGATGCCACTCTTTCGGCGTTCATGGAGCAGATCGTACACGGTTGGACCAGCGAGACCGTGCGCCCTGGACTTGTCTGCTTATGCATCCTGGCGCAGTACCGGTCGGCGAAGCAACTTTCCGGAAAAGTCACAAAGGCTTTGTTGAAGGTCCAGAACCTTGGCGAGATCCTGGTCGAGCTGGGCCAGGAAAGGAGAGTCGACAAGCTCACCAACGGACTGTGCATTGCTTTTATCGAACGCCTGTGTAAAAAGGGCGACGCTCGCGGGCTGCCGATCATTCGCGCCATTTTGATGAGCAAGATCTTGAAGGAGAAGCAAACTGCTGTCATTTTCAAGTCCCTGGTGTTGGCTGCACACAGGCTCGACGATGAGGTTGACAAGGACGGCGAAATCCGCAAGGAGCTCGGCTCGACATTGATCGATCTCTCGCGCTTCTCTGGAGAGACTAGTGAGATCATTCGGTCGGTCCTAGAGGAGGTTGACTTCGACGTGGAGGAGCTGGAAATGAAGCTCGACGTCTCGATTCGCCAAAGGAAAGCTCTGCCTGGTTCTCAGGAGGATATCGAAATGGACGAGGCCAAGCCTTCTGCACCTTCAAGGGAAGACTTGAGAGAGACCATTCAGGAGCTCTCCAGTCAAAAGCGCGCCCTACCCTCTTGTCTTTCCACCACCACTGGAGAGGTTTACGACGAATTCAGCCGACTTTTCCTCCGGGTTGTCTCTCAGCAATCTGAGGACCCAACCCTGCTTGCTGATTTCGACCAGCTACCATCCTTGAGCCGACAGACGGCTGTCAGCGACCACACCTACATCACCTTCTTCGTTCGCATCTGGTCCGGCCCCTACCCAACTCTTGCTCGCGCTGCCGCTGTCGATGCCGTCAGAAGACGTCTCAGCGACGGTGATGGCAACGACCTTGATTTCCAGGCTCTCATCCCTTACTGTCTCGTGGCTCTCGTCGACTCCTCCAAGAAGGTGCGCCGTGCGGCTGCTGAGCTCCTGATTCAGATCGGCCACTTCTTCCCCCACCAGTCAAAGGCAGCGAAGAAGTCTATCTGGGGCGGCAAAAATCTGTACGATGATAGCGCCAAGGTGCAGTGGCTGGATGCCGACATCATTTCCCGTCTTCTGCACAGCGTTGTTCTTCCAGCTCTGGAGGAGTGCATCATGCATGAAGACCATATCCGCGCGGTTCTGCATTCTACCCTTGACAGCAGCGCGAAGAACGAGAGCAGCGACGGAAAGAAGGCACTCGGCTCATCAGGCAGAACATCAATTCTGTCGTTCCTCGCCAGCCACGTTGTCGCAACGCCGCTACTCCGGGTCAAGTCTAACCTTCTCTCAATTCTCAACCGCATCAGAGGAGTGTCGTCCACCTCGAGGACAAAAGTGCTGCTGCCGGCCTTCCAGTGGTGGGCTTCCTTGTCTGTTGAAGAGACGAACCGTCTTTCCGAGGCCGAGAAGTGGACCAGTCTGTGCTTCACACCAGATTCGCCGAGATCGTTGTACCCAACGACAGTGAGGGTCTGGACTGCCTCCTTTCGATCATCAAAGACCCTGCCTCTGCTAAGCGCCCAGAGTTGGTCCGCTCAATTTCTGCTCGCATCCGCGCCATCTGGAGTTCAATGAAGGCCGACACCAAGTTCGACGTGGCCCAAACAATGCTGGAGCTCTCTCAAGCACGCCATGCATCCCAAGACGAGGAAGATATTATTGCCGATGAGGCTGCCGACTTCCTGAGGAACGTTGAGCTCACCACGGAGATTTTGGCCCACTTCCTCGAGTCTATCCAGACCGGCACGAAGCTCATCACTGAGCCTCCTGCAAACAAGCGACGCAGGACCAGCTCCTCTGAGGCGAACCGCGGAGTCACCGCGCAAGCCAGTGCCGAGCTGAGTGCGACCTTGAGATCAGTCACTTTCGTCCTACAGCTCGTGGATGGTTCCGATCCTGCGGCCCACCCGGAGCTCCTGGACAGCCTCTTTGGCACCCTCTCCGAGCTCCAGCATTTCCGTACCGTCGTTGGTTCCGAGCTCGGTTATCTGCAAAACTTGGTGCTTACGAGCTTGATCGCGATGGTCCCCGCTTACAGAAACAACAAGAGCCTGAAGATTGACGGCTCGGGAGGCCACGGCGACTTGCTTGTCAACTGCATCCAGAAGTCTTCCAGCCCGATCGTGCAAAACTCGGCCCTGCTGCTGATTGCCAGCCTCGCCACTGCTGCCCCTGATCTCGTGCTCCATAGTGTGATGCCCATCTTCACTTTCATGGGCGCCTCCGTCCTCCGTCAGAACGACGATCACTCGGCCCATGTAGTCAACCAGACCATCAAGGAGGTCGTCCCGCCTTTGATGGCGTCGCTCAAGAAAGGCAAGCGCAACCCGGTTGCTGGCGCCACGGAATTGCTTGCAAGTTTCGTCACTGCGTACGAGCATATCCCTGCGCATCGCAAGCAGGGCTTGTTTGTTGCTCTCATCAACACCCTCGGTCCCGATGAATTCTTGTATGCCCTGCTGGCTATGCTGGTCGATAGATACGGCCCCAACGAGGGTCTGATGGCGTTTGCCTCTGAACTTCTCGGCGTCTACAGCGCCGAGGTGCAGCTCCAGACCTTGGCTAAGCTCCTCGACTTAATCAGTGATATTTTCAAGCCCAAGCCTGGTCTGTCGGCCACTCTGCTGGGTGTTGGCGAGGATTTGGCGGAGAAGAAGCCCGAGGACATTGCCCTGCAGCAATTGACAGTGTTCCCGTCTCTACTCTCCAGCAGAAAGCTCCGAAAGGAGATTACCGTTCTTACAGAGAGGGATGACATGGACTCCTCCAAGATTCGGGACTTGTACGCCATCCTCCTCAGAGATGTTTTGGCCCTCGCCGAGGTTGTCAAGCAGCAGAAGGCGTTGCACGAGTGCTGCGGTAATGCGCTGGCCAACTTGCTCAATCTCTTGTCTATCGGCGAGTTCATCAAGTCGGTTGAGAACCTCCTGGATCGCACCGAGATCGACCTCCGCCGCAAGGTTCTCCGCGCACTCGAGGTTCGCGTGGATCAGGAGGGTGTGGCTGACGTTGCCTCCAGAACGGCACTGCTTGCTTTCCTGCCGCAGCTCACTGCCGCGATCAGAGACACGGACGACATCAAGTACAAGCACACCGCCGTTGCCTGCGTGGACAAGATTGCGGAGAAATACGGCAAGAAGGACATCGAGGCTGTGGCGGGTGCCGCGGTGACCATTGCCGGACCTCACTGCCTCGGTCAGCCCGACGCCCGCCTACGCGTCATGGCCCTGCTCTGCCTTGCCTCTCTTGTTGATGTTCTGCAAGATGGCATCCTGCCTATAGTCAACATTGCCATTTCCCAGGCGATCCTCTACATCGAGCAGAGCGTAGAGGATGAGAAAGCCGCAAACGATCTGCACAACGCCGGCTATGCGTTCATCACCGCCCTGGCCCAGCACCTGCCCTACATGATCTCTGCGAAGCACCTGGACAACGTCTTACTCGCATCCAACAAGTCAGCCGAGGCTGACCTGGACAGTGAGGCCAACGACGAGCGTCTCAACTGCCTTAGATTCCTCGCCAGAAAGGTTGAAGCCAAGACCATGCTGGCTAGCCTGGAGAAGAACTGGACACCGGCTACCGAGGCTGGTTTCGACGTAAGTAATTCTGACAACTGTAAGAACATAACGAGACTAACAAGCATACAGGCCACCGACGAATGGGTTGACATATTTGGCGTCGTGGTGGAGAGCCATCCCAAGTCAGTCGTCACGAAGAATGTTACCACCCTATCTGCGATTGTCCTCAACTCTCTGGATCTCCGGAGACGCGAGCACGCCAAGGACAAGCTCACGAACGCGGCGTCGCAGCGTGTGGCCAAGATCGAGGCTTCAATCAACGACGTCGCCCTGAAGATGATTTACAAGCTCAACGACGCGGCATTCAGGCCCATCTTCACCCAGATCGTCGAATGGTCTACGCAGCTCCCCAAGCAAGATGTCACCGGACGCGCGCTGCGCCATTTCAGCGTCTATGGATTCCTGCAGGTTTTCTTCGAGAGCCTGAAGTCGATTGTCACCAACTACGCGACTTATATCGTGGACGACGCCGTCGATGTTATCAAGGCTTGCAACCTGAAGCTGCCGGAGCAGAAGCAGCTGTGGCAGCGCGTGCTGTTGACGCTGGCAAGATGCTTCGAGCACGACCAGGACGACTTCTGGCAGGCGCCCGCACACTTCAGCAAGGTCGCCCCTGTGCTCACGGCGCAGTTCCTCAACGCCCCTATTGTGGACCTGTCGGGTGAGCTGATTCCCGCGGTGGTAGAGCTGGCGTCCGCGGCAGACTCCCAGGAGCACCAGAAGGAGCTCAACAGCACTATCCTCCGCCACCTACGGTCCGAGCAGGCGTCCGTCCGTCTGGCGGCCGTGAAATGCCAACAGGAGCTCGCCGAGAAGCTCGGCGAGGAGTGGCTGTCGGCGCTCCCCGAGATGCTACCTTACATCAGCGAGCTCCAGGACGACGACGATGAGGTCGTCGAGCGGGAGACACACCGGTGGATCGTCAAGATCGAAGGAGTTCTTGGCGAAAGCTTGGACTCCATGTTGCAGTAAGTAAGAAGGAAAAACTGGAGAAAACAACCGTAAGGATATCGGACGGAAATTCGGAGATTTGAGTGTGTTCAATCCATGTAATAGACACAAAATGTGAAATATTGAGACGTCATTTGGACATCAAAAAGCGGGACCGCCACGCCGGAATGACCGTACGGGGGAAAGTGGAGACGGAGGACGTCACCTGTCCGTGTAGCCCGGAGACTTGCTTCTTCAGTCTCGGTTTCGCAGGGCTGAGAAAAAGGTTGCATGTGATTGGAATCAACAAAAGCCAGTATTATACTACAGTGAAATCTATTTTCTCAACGTCAAACACTCCTCGTCTTGCAAAAAACGGCGCATTGGCTAAGCTCAATAACCACAGCAACAACGCCGTCCCGTCCCGTCCCGCTCCGCAATCAGTAAACGGTCTTTGAGAACTCTCCGACACCGAGCAGCTCGTGCTCCGGCCCATTATCGTGCCCACTGACAAATGCCTTGGCGCATTATCACATTTTAAACCGCTACCTTAGACGCGGGCCAAAGTCCATAGGGAACGGATCCTGAGGGTTCTATACATAATATCAAGCTGCTGCTGCCCCGTTGTTGGCTTTCTGGTGGTGTGAATCGAATCACAGGATGGCCTCATCAAAAGTCGCACGACAATATTGGAGAAGCCTGGCCCGGCCCGGACGCCGGGGGCCCGCGGGGACGGCGCTGCAAATCGAAGCAGCGACCAATACGAGTCTTATAAAGTACCGCAACAGCACGAACTCGAGCTCGCCGACAGGTAAAGTATCCCCTACTCACCTTGACCCCGCCATGCCTCATATACCCGAAATCTAAGGTCGAAATGAGGGGAAGCTCATACTGACGTATTACCAGAACAAAAACGCGAGAGAGTCGTCGTACTGGGGTCAGGATGGGCAGGCTACGCTTTCGCCCGGGAACTCGACCCCAAGAAATACGAGCGAATCCTCATCTCGCCGCGATCCTACTTCGTCTTCACTCCCTTGCTGGCCTCGACCTCGGTTGGCACCCTCGAGTTCCGATCTGTCCTCGAGCCCGTCCGCAGGCTAAGCCTGGATTCGTTCCACCAGGCCTGGGCCGACGACATCGACTTCTCGAAAAAGCTCATCCGCATTGAGAAGGTCACGTCCGAGGACGCTACCTCTCGCACGCTCCCGGCGAAGCAGCCGCATCTTCCCAAGGGAGAGACGGTCGATGTGCCTTACGACAAGTTGGTCGTTGCCGTCGGGGCGTACTCGCAAACGTTTGGCATCGAGGGCGTCAAAGAGTATGCCAACTTCCTGAGGGATATCGGTGATGCGCGGAGCATTCGTCTGAGGGTGCTTCAATGCTTCGAGAAGGCCGACTGGCCCACAACCACTGACGAGCAGCGGAAGAAGCTGTTGCACTTTGCCATTGTGGGAGGAGGACCGACGGGCATCGAGGTGGGTGTTTCTTTGTTATTTTCCTTGGGCTTGCTACTAACCCCTCTCCCAGTTTGCCGCCGAGCTCCATGACCTTATCCACGATGACCTCTCCAAGCTTTACCCGCATCTCATGAAGTTCATTGGCATCACAATTTACGATATTGCGCCCAAGGTCCTGCCCATGTTCGACCAGCAGCTCGCCTCGTACGCCGAGGACCTCTTCCGTCGCCAGGGCATCGATGTCAAGACGGAGCACCACCTGCAGCGCATCCGGCCAGACGAGGACGACACGCGTGGCACGCTAAAGCTCAAGATCAAGGAGTACGGTGACGAGGAAGTCGGCGCAGGCATTGTCGTCTGGAGCACAGGGCTCATGCAGAACCCTCTCATCCAGACGCTCATGAAAAAGGAGCTGCGCAACCCCAACGCGGCAAGTGAAGGAGAAGGGGAGATGTTGAAGCTTCTACAGGCGGAGAAGAGCGGCGGAATGGTTACGGACTCTCGTCTGAGAGTCCGCCTCGACGACCCCAGGGATGACAAGGCCGTTCTGTCGGACGTGTACTCCATGGGAGACTGCTCCGTCATCGAAAACGAGACGATGCCCGCCACGGCCCAGGTTGCGAGTCAGCAGGCCGTGTACCTCGCCAAGACGCTCAACAAGACCGCATCACTGGGTGAGGTGGAGCCGGTAGAGGAGAAGCAGAGAAAACCGTTCAAGTTCCGCAACCTGGGAACGTTGGCGTACCTGGGAAGCTGGAAGGCGATCCACCAGAGTTCTGCAGATGAGTTGAAGGGCCGGGCAGGTATGTTTTGAAGCACGGATATTTAGGGGGTGGCACTTTGCTAATGTGTTTTACAGCTTGGATTCTGTGGCGTTGTGCGTACTTGACCAAGTCGATGAGCATCCGGAACAAAATTCTGGTACCAGTTTACTGGTTTATTACATGGGTTTTTGGAAGAGACATCTCTCGTTTCTGAGCGAACTCGAAGTTAGGGATGTCGTGCGAACCCCGAGCCAAACTTCGCTTGGGCCCAGAGGTCTGGTCTCCAGAAAAATGCACAGTGATAACATTGTATCATTAATATAGATTTGGGTCGGTGCTAAATACCCCAGGCCACTTAATGTAGACTGAGAGTACACCATGCTTGTTCCATTAGCGATAGGCTTAGACAGGAGGGCAACTTCAGGATGACGATACGATTTATGGGAAGGCTGAGGATCCACCAGGCTGTACAGAATTTAGAAATACTCCATTCTAATACAAAACATACCAAAACTGTCAAGTCAAACCTGGTAGCAGTGACATCAAGCCAGTCTGTTGTAACAGCCGTCCAGGCCTTGGTATTTCAAGTATCATCTCTTGAGATATCAACAGATATCTGGCGGGTGCTGAATAAATCACTGGGCTCACATGGAACTGTTGTGGCTTTTTAAAACGTCCGACCGGGGCCTCTCTTCAGAGACTTGGTATGGTGATCAATCTTGATTCGAGATGTTGGCCGCAGCGTTCTAGTATATTAGGGAACACCGTACCATTAATAGCCACTCTCTTTCCCTTGAAGTCAAGATACAGCGGTGACAGAGCGGTCTATACGAGCTCTGAGATGTATGGCCATGTGGTATGTTATAGAACCGCAGGCGGGCAAGGAGTAAAGCATCGAATGGCCTCCTGCCAACTGCCAGTTGAATAGCAATATACTACATACACGTGGCAATCATCCAAAGAGGCTTTTGCGGCACTTTTGGTTGGGCCTATCTCCTGCCCTAGAAACTGAATCAGAGCAAGCTTTTGTTAATCCATGCCCGACAGATGAGACTGATAAATTTGAAAACTGGCCGCGAAACCTTTCAGGAAACTCCCGAGGTAAGATGGGTAACAATTAGCTGTTCATCATTCATGCTCTAAAGGTCTATAAACTTTCGGATGGAGTCCAGAGCCGCGATGTTGAATCTAATACTGCGGGAATCCTGATTGCGAGGGAAAACGAGTGCCGTTGACACCCTGGACACCCTGACCAAGCTGGCTTGCAACAACAGTGGCCTCACGCACCGCACGCGCAACGGTACCTCTCACACGACCTTCCTCAAGCACCAACAAGCCGCCAATAGTGCAGCCGCCCGGCGTGCTGACCTTGTCCCGCAGAAGGGCGGGGTGGTCACCGTTCTGGACCAAGCCCGCAGCACCCTTCATGGTCTGAGCAGCCATCCTCTGGGCCTCGGCACGGGGCAGGCCCATGGCCACAGCACCATCGATGGCAGCCTCGAGGACAAGGGCGAAGAAGGCTGGACCGGAGCCGCAGAGAGCGGTGCTGGCGTCCATGTTGTTGGCGGGAAGGTAGACCACATCACCAATACGCTTGAAGATCCAGGTAACGAGGCTCGCGGTCTGAGGCGGGAGTGGGTAGGTAGGGGCACCGATGACGGTCATGCTCTCGCGGATGAGCGAGGCGGTGTTGGGCAAGGCGCGGATAATGCGGCATCTGCCGTCCTCCTCGGGATTCTTAGTCGGCGCGGCGCCGTGGAGGATCTCTTCCAGGTGGGTCTCGGTAACGCCGGCGCATATGCTGATGAGCAGCTTGCCGTGGAGAGCGCGGGCCATGCCGGGCTCGCTGAGGACATCCTTGACCATGTAGGGCTTGCAGGCGAGGATGATGACCTCGGACTGGTAGACCGAGTTGACGTTGTCGTTTTGAACGACCTTGAGGACGGAGGAGTGCTCCCAGAGGGCCTTCTTGACCTTTTTGGCGCTCTCGGGGCGGCGCACGCAGGCGATGAAACGTGAGGGGAGGCGGGCGGGAACTTCATCGTATAACGGGGTTGAAGTCCCCGATACTGATGATGCTGGAGGGGTTTGGAGAGGTCTGGGGGCCTGCATCTCCACGAGGGAGGTGAGGATGCCATTGAGGATGGCGATTCCCATGGTTCCTGCTCAGGAGTCAGATTTGACTTCGTTTTCGAGGGATTGTTTGCTACTCACCGCATCCCAGAACCGTCACTGTGAGCTCGGAAGAGCCGTAGTCTCCCATGACAGACATGGCGAAGGGTAATTATGAGATGGGATTGCGGGTGTAAGTGATGCTTTCACGATGTGCCAAGCTTGTTGCTTCTGAAAGTTGTTTTGGGTTCCAAAACAACAAGCCAACCGGCACAATCAAGCTCAATTCGCAGAAATCTTCTTTGATTGCAACGGTACAGCTTTTCAGTCTAGAATACGAGTCAAAGGTGAATAAAAGAGTTTCCCGGCCAATATTATCCACCTCCTTTACAGAAAAAGAGAAGCTCTCCACTGTTCCGATATCATCCGTTCTCATCCACTGAACTACCTTTTGCTAGACGCTAAACCCAACATGGACTAGCGTCACATATCCACCTTTCGCACAGTGCTGCCCGCGCCGAAACACCAAGAGAATGGAGGCAACCTCAGAAGCGACCCCTGTGGGAAACTCGCCTGCTAATTCAGTGGGAGAGACCTACAGAAGCTCTTATTCTCAGCAAGAGCATCGACCTGGTCTCGTCAACGCCTCCAGTCCAGGTTTCACCAGCGAGTTTGTCCATCGTCTCGACCTGTCCCCCCCAGACTCGATTACCCGACGCCGATTGCGACGAGAGTTGGGACAGGGCTCCGGATTCAGCAGAGATGGCGGACCCTTTCGAGGTTCGGATGCGCTTCACGGCCCAGCTTCAGCATCTCAACGCATCTGTCACCTCAGCTCAGAAGGCCGCTCAGTATGCGCTCAAATACAAGGACATGGATGAGGACCTGCACTCTTGCATCCTCGAGCAGTTGGAACGAGTGAGTTTGTCTCGAGATGAAAGAGATGGAGACTAATTTTTCATTTTTCATCGCCCAGAACAATATGAACACTCGCGCCAATATTATGTATTTTATCGAGCATTTCCTCGAGATGGCCCAGAAAGACAAGCACGTCACTACGTCCGCATGATGCAGCGCGACATCATTCGTATCGTCGACGCCGTCGCTCCCGACGATGGTTCCGGCGCCGCCAATGTCAAGGTCGTCAGAAGAGTGAGTCCCATCACACTCATGCGACCTAAGTGCGTGGGTTACTAACATGCGCGACAGGTTCTCCGAGGCCTCCAGCAGAAGAACTTCCTTGAGGCGCGCACCGTCACCGAGATCGAGGAAGTCCTCAAGGAGCGCGAGACCAGCGCTCACGACGCCGGCCTCTCATCGCCCGTCAACGGCGACGTTGACATGGGCGACGTACCGCCCAGTCACACGCTACCGACTAACGGCCGGGCCCCGCGGCTGGAGAAGCGCCAAATCGAGCAGCGCATCGAGGAGGACCGCGAGCGCCACAAGCGCTTGCGCGAGAACATCTGGGCCATTGGACCCCATGAAGACGCCGAGATTGACAAGATCTGGGAGGAGACGAGCGATCTGGGCGACGACGACCATATTCTCGCAGAGGAGGAGTTCGCCGCGTTCACCCAGGCCATGAATCACTCGTGCCCTCCCAAGCCCCCTGCTGGCCCTGCCAGCACCCGCGTCACGAATGGCAAGAAGCATTGATGACTGACAGGGTGTTCACTCCGTTGGCCTCCTATGAGCATATCTCGGCGTTCGGAAGGTGAAAAACGGCGTTTGGAGGATTGGTTTCGGCGGCTGGGTCTGTATACCGTTGGTAATACCGGGTTGGGGTTTAGGGTTCCCATCATCAATAGCTCGAATAGCACAAAGAAGAATCAACAAGCTGACGAAGTTTGAGACACCTTGGCAGCAAGAAATGGTGGTGTATATCTTTGATAATATTGTTACATGGGTGTTTATACACTCATACACGTCCGTCTAGACCAATCCAATCCAGATGTCCGACAACAACGCTCCCCCCGATGTTTACATCTCATCCCCAAGAGTAGGGCGCGCTCGTTTCTCAAATCAGGCAACTAGTCATCAGACATTTACTCCATGATGACAGTGGCGCCAAGCTCCTTCATCGTGGCGATGATCTTCTCGGCCTCGTCCTTGGCCACGTTCTCCTTCATCAGCTTCGGCGCGCTCTCTACGAACTTCTTGCTGTCCACCAAGCTGAGACCCAGCAGGTTCTTGATCTCCTTGATGACCTTGGGCTTCGCGCCGGCGTCGAAGGCCGTGAGCTTGATGTTGAAGACGCTCTTCTCGGCGGCTGCCGGCGCGGCTTCCTCGGCCTCCTCAACCGCGGCGGGGGCTGCTGCGGGAGCGGCGGCGAAGCCACCGACGGGAAGATCGGGAATGTTGAGTTTGGACTGCAATCGAGCGGATAACGGTCAGCATCAGCCCATTTTTCTTCCCCTCCATGGCGAGTCCATTCGGAGATGCATGCATGCACCCCCGTTCGCTGTGTGTTCAACTAACCTTCAAGCTTGACACGAGGTCGGCGGTCTCGAGAAGGGTAAGAGTGCTGATCTGGTCGACAATGGCGGCGATCTTGGGGTTCGTGGGAGCGGCCGCCTCGGTGGAGTTGTGTCTTCGTGCGGTCGCGGGAGTTCGAGTCTGGAAGAGGGATGTCGAGGCACGCAGCGAGCCGGTGGCACGGAGCTGACGGGCGCAGCTCTGGGCTGCGTATCTGCAAGAGAGCGCCATTGTATTACACGTATGTGAAGAAGTGGGAGGAGAGTGGCCCAATTGGCGTTGTTGAGGAGCGGAGCGGATTGTCGTCGAGTCGGCCTCAAGCAGCAGCAGGGAGGTTCTAGCTCGGGATATCTCTGGCTTGAAGTTTTTCGAGCTCTCGCATGGTCCCAGTCGCGTGAATGGGTGGTGCAGAGTCGCCTCCGTTTTGATTGGCCCGGGGGCTTTGTAGCGCCGCCTTCCGCCCCGGCAGCTGCTGCAGGGACCCTGGTCTGGTCGCTCCATCCGAAAAAAAAAAGTTGCCTTTGGCTGGGGCGGCAGGGTCCCTCTCATAGAGGAAGGAAAAAAAATAATTAGATGTACATACAAACCGGCCTCCCATGAACATCACCGCCGACGACATATCTTGAAATTGAGCCGCAACCATGGCCGCGATCGACGTGTCATTGCAGAGGAGCGCTCTCCTGAATGACGCGATCGTTCTGGAGCATTTACCCACCGAAATTCTAGAGGTCATTAGAAATCACACGGCCTCAAACCTCCTCGATGCCATTGCAGAGGCCGCTCTTATTCCCCAACTTACAGATCGAATTTTCATCCACTTTGAGAATGTCTTTCCTGACATTTGCGCCCGTTGGCTCCTCAACCCTAGGAATCAAGCCAACAACGGAGTCGTACTTGCTTCTCTTGCAAGGGTATTATCCTTTGCGCCGTATTTATCGGAATTCTTACAACATGTCATGAAGGAGGACTTGACGAAGACGCCACCTCAAGGGCCCCAGGCGTTGAACCTCCGATTCCCTGACCTCACCACTCTCACTCCCGCTCAGGATCCAGACCTCTTACGGCTGTTGTTGGCAGCATGGCGACTTGTCTGTTTTGATCAGAGGACATATGGTATCCTCGTTTCACCAACTCATATGCAAACTCTCTTCACGCATGAGAGTCGCGCCGTCCGGTACTTGGCGATCCGGATCTTCAGTCAACTTCTCCGCGCAGCCGATTCCAAACTGGAAGCTCTCATCCGCGAGCATGTCGGAACGAAGGAGGCTATCCTCGCTGACTTTGATGGGCGCGAAGTTGACTACGGGTTCTTGAGTCTGTATGAAGATGCACGGGTCAAGAAGGTCGCGGCGCTGCGCCCCGAACTTCGTGATGCTCCTCGGAGCAATCAAATCCATCCTGTCCCACCGCAAAGTCTGACCCCTTTCGTTGCGTGCTACGGCAAGACAATTCTGCCGCGACCGTCCGGGCCGGTCGAGAAGAACTCTTCCCTCGTGCTGACGTCCACAACCACCAATAACCTCGAGACTCTGGCCAGTCTCCTGAAGAATGCAAGTCCGATTTTGCTGCACGGTCTTCCCGGCTCTGGAAAGACCTCGCTGGTCCACGAAGTTGCTAAGGAGTTTGGCAAGCATTCGGAGATGGTGACATTGCACATCAACGAGCAGACAGACGCCAAGATGCTCATTGGACTCTACTCGACGGACTCAAAGCCGGGAACTTTCTCATGGAGAGCCGGCGTTTTAACAACTGCCGTCAGAGAGGGTCGCTGGGTTCTCATCGAGGATCTGGACAGAGCGCCAAACGAAGTCATCAGCACACTCCTGCCCCTGATCGAACGAGGCGAGCTACTCATCCCGAGCAGGGGTGAGAGGATCAAGGCCGCCAACGGATTCCGTCTTTTCGGCACAGTGAGAAGCTCGCGGGGCATGCATGGGCGGGAAACGCTCCCTAATCTTCTCGGCATGCGGTTCTGGCAACTTCTTTCGGTACACACTCCCACAGAAACAGAGTTGCAGGACATTATCATCGGATCGTACCCCATTTTACATAAGTTCGCACCCGGAATTCTTGCCGTTTACCGGCGCTTGTCAAAACCCGTGTCCGGAAATATGCCCTTTTCGTCCAGCCGTGGCATGGCTGATCGCCAGACTAGCTTGCGAGATCTTCTACGATGGTGCAGACGCCTTACAGCCACGCTTTCCGCGGCAGGCTGCAGCACTGGCGAGGAGCCGATCACCGACACCACCCGGAATTGGATGTTCATGGAAGCCGTTGACTGCTTCGTCGCCGGTGTCCCGGACGTGCAAGCCAAACAACATCTGATCTTTGGCATCGCCGAGGAGATGCACATGGCGAAGGAGCTAGTCGAGTATCACCTCGACCAATACATTCCCCAACTAGAGCAGAGCGACAGCCAATTCAAGATCGGCCGAACAACACTGCGCAAGCGGAAAGACCGTGTAAACAAGGCTGCTCTCGCCAAGAGACCGTTTGCTAGCACCACGCATGCGAAGAAGTTGCTGGAGCAGACTGCGGTCTCGGTGAGCCTAGGCGAGCCGATCCTGCTCGTTGGTGAGACTGGTATCGGAAAGACGACAGTCGTTCAACAGCTGGCCGACACCTTGGGCCACAAGCTGGTTGCCATCAACCTGTCTCAGCAGAGTGAAGCTGGTGATCTCCTCGGAGGCTTCAAGCCCGTCAACGTGAGAAGTTTGGCTGTCCCCTTAAAGGAGGAGTTCGAGGATCTGTTCTCTGCAACCGGAATCTCGACAACGAAGAACCAGCGATACCTTGAACAACTCGGAAAGTGTTTTGCCAAGGGGCAATGGGCAAAGGCTGCCAAGTTGTGGCGCGAAGCTCCCAAGATGTTCAAGAAGATTATCGAGGAGTTGGCTCGACGGGAGAGGGAACAGAGTCAGGCTCGCGACGAGGCAGGCCAGCCGACAAAGCGCCGCAAGACCGAATCCAAGCTTCAAACCCTTCTCGAGCTAAGCCCCAGGTGGGACCAATTTTCTCGTAGCCTCGACCAGTTCGAAGTCCAGCTGTCTGGCGGCTCGACGGCGTTCGCGTTCTCGTTCGTTGAGGGCAACATCATCAAGGCTGCCCGAAATGGTGACTGGGTGCTCCTCGACGAGATCAACCTTGCTTCGCCAGACACACTAGAAAGCATCGCAGACCTATTGACGGGGCCTGTAGAGACACCCTCCATTCTGCTGTCTGAGACTGGAGAAATCGAAAGGATCAGAGCACACCCGAACTTCCGCATCTTTGGTGCCATGAACCCGGCAACAGACGTGGGCAAGCGCGACCTCCCCATCGGTATTCGGTCCCGGTTCACCGAGCTCTACGTCGACAGCCCGGACAAAGACAAGAATGACTTAATCACAATTGTCAAGACGTACTTGAAGAACAGCAGCATCAAGGACGAAGCCGCAACGAGCGATATCGCGGCACTGTATATGGACACAAAAAGCTACGCCGAGCGAAAGGAAATTGTCGACGGAGCCAACGAGGTGCCGCATTTCAGTCTCCGTACCCTGACCCGCGTCTTGACATATGTCACGTATATTGCTCCTTTCTATGGCATTCGTCGATCCTTGTACGAGGGTTTCTCCATGGGTTTCCTCACTCTTCTTGACAGAGAATCGGAGAAACTGATCATGCCGCTGATCGATCACCACTTGTTTGGACGTATCTCAAATCCCCAGTCTTTGCTTTCTCAACCGCCAAAGCAGCCTGACGATGGCAAACAGTATGTGCGGTTCCGTAATAAGGCTAAGGACCGCCATTACTGGCTCGCTCAGGGAGAGGAAACACCAAAAGAGCGAACGGACTACATCATCACGCCCTACGTGGAGCGGAACCTACTCAATCTCGTCCGTGCGACGTCTACTCGTCGGTTCCCGATTCTCATTCAGGGCCCCACTTCAGCAGGAAAGACGAGTATGATTGAGTACTTGGCGAACTTTACTGGCAACAAGTTCGTGCGCATCAACAACCATGAGCACACCGATCTGCAAGAGTACTTGGGCACGTATGTGTCAGACTCGACAGGAAGACTTCGTTTCCAGGAGGGCCTGCTCGTGCAAGCCATGCGCCAAGGTCATTGGATCGTTCTCGACGAGCTAAACCTTGCCCCGACCGATGTCCTGGAGGCGTTGAACCGACTTCTTGATGACAACCGAGAGCTTCTGATTCCAGAGACACAAGAGGTTGTGAGACCGCACGAGAACTTCATGCTATTCGCCACTCAGAACCCCCCGGGCTTGTATGGCGGCCGAAAGGTGCTTTCGCGTGCGTTCCGAAATCGTTTCTTGGAGTTGCACTTCGACGACATCCCCGAGGACGAATTGGAGTACATCTTGCAGAACAGGAGCATTAATACCGCGCCGTCAGACTGCAAGCGCATCGTCACGGTCTACAAAGAGCTCTCCCGTCTTCGCCAAACGAGCCGACTGTTCGAGCAGAAGGACAGTTTCGCTACGCTTCGTGATCTGTTCCGATGGGCCCTGCGAGAGGCAGACACTCGTGAGCAAATTGCTGTCAATGGGTTCATGTTGCTTGCGGAGCGAGTTCGAGTCGAAGAGGAACGGACCGCGGTCAGAGAGGTCATCGAGGGCGTCTTCAAGGTCAAGATTGACCCGGACGTTCTTTACACTACCAAGTCCTCGCCGATTTTGAGCAAGCTTCAGGGAATGCCCAATGACCATGGCGTTGTATGGACCCGTGCCATGCGGCGTCTCTATGTCTTGGTCTACACTGCCATTCGTAACAATGAGCCTGTCCTCCTTGTGGGCGAGACTGGATGCGGCAAAACCACTGTCTGTCAGATTCTCGGAGATGTGCTCGGAAAGGAGTTGCACATCGTCAACGCCCACCAGAACACCGAAACGGGAGATCTCATCGGTTCTCAAAGGCCTGTGAGAAACCGCGGAGCGATTGCAGATTTGTTGAAGGGCGATCTGACTGCTTTGCTTGGGATGCTTGGCGAAGACTCGGCAGGCACGCTGGACGAACTGCTGCAAAGATATCACGGCCTTACCGCGGAGACGCTGGCCAAGGTCGACACTGCTACACAGGAGAAGATCGCATTGCTGGAAGCCAAGAGCAAAGCCCTGTTCGAGTGGTCTGACGGAAGTCTCGTTAACGCCATGAAGACCGGTCAATTTTTCCTGCTCGACGAGATTTCCCTGGCGGACGACTCCGTTTTGGAGCGTCTAAACTCCGTTCTTGAGCCTCAGCGATCTCTTCTTCTCGCGGAGAAGGGTATCGAAAACTCCTTCGTCACCGCAGCAGATGGATTCCAGTTCTTCGCCACCATGAACCCGGGCGGCGACTTTGGCAAAAAGGAATTGTCTCCAGCATTGAGAAACCGTTTCACCGAGATCTGGGTTCCGGCCATGTCTGAGATGGACGACATGCTCGACATCGTCCTCTCAAAACTCGACCCAGCTTTTAAGTCTTACGGCAAACCAGTGGTGCAGTTTGCCCATTGGTTTGGACAGATTTTTAGGTCATCGTCCTCTACAGCCTTCTCAATCCGTGATATTCTCATCTGGGTCAACTTCATCAACCTGTGCGGGCCCTCAGCACCCCAGTTTGCTGTTGTTCATGGTGCAGCGACCGTCTTCATCGACAGTCTGGGCGCCAACCCTTCGGCGCTGCTGGCCATGGATCCCAAAGCCCTCGATTCTCAGAGACAGAAGTGTCTTGATAAGCTCAGCGACCTGCTCGGATACGATACTACGGCCATCTACCGAGCACAGCCCGAGGTTATCTTGACCGAAGACAGACTTTCCATCGGCGAATTCGGCCTACCCAGGGAAGCAGCCCGCTCAACAGACCCCAGCTTCGCGTTCAACGCCCCAACCACCAGACTTAACGCCATGCGAGTGATGCGTTCTCTTCAGATGCGAAAACCCATTTTATTGGAGGGTAGCCCTGGTGTCGGCAAGACGACGCTTGTCGCCGCTCTGGCTCGCGTATGTGGCCGGCCCCTGACCCGAATAAACTTGTCAGATCAAACTGATCTTATGGACCTGTTCGGTACGGATATGCCAGTCGAGGGCGCCGAAGCCGGCAACTTCGCTTGGCGCGACGCCCCCTTCCTCCAAGCCATGCAGAACGGCGAGTGGGTGTTACTTGATGAGATGAACTTGGCCTCCCAGTCTGTGTTGGAAGGCCTCAACGCTTGTCTTGATCATCGTGGGGAGGTTTATATCTCCGAGCTGGACCAGGTCTTCAAGAGACATCCGGATTTCAGACTGTTTGCTGCGCAGAACCCCCATCACCAAGGAGGTGGTCGAAAGGGTCTCCCCAGCTCCTTCGTGAACAGATTCATCGTCGTCTACGCCGACGTCTTTACGGCGGAGGACCTTCTTCTCATCGCGCAACACAACTTCCCGAGCATTCCCACCGATGTCGTCAGCGGTGTCATCCAGTTCATCTCTCGCCTGGATCACCAGGTTGCGATTGAGAAAGCTTTCGGCTCCCACGGAAGCCCATGGGAGTTCAACCTGAGAGACATCCTCAGATGGCTGCATCTCCTGGCAACAACGGACCCTCTTTTGGCTACTGGAAAGCCAGACGACTTCCTCGACCTCATCATTCGTCAACGTTTCCGGTCTTCCACGGACCGCGAGGAAGTGAACAAGCTTTTCGCCCAGGTCTTCTCAAGGGACCCAGAAAGCCACAGCTTGTACCATGATACCAACGCGGCTTTCTCTCAAGTCGGCAATGCATTGCTTCCTAGAAATCAGACCTCGCAGCCGTTGTCTCTACCTGGCATCGACATTGTGCCTAGACTTCTGGAGATCGAGTCACTTATGGTATGCATCAAGCAGGATATCCCGTGCATTCTGAGCGGCTCGTCTGGTAGCGGCAAATCGGTGCTGCTTGAGCACGTCGCTGCCCTTGTTGGCAAGCCCCTCGTTGTCTTTCCTCTCAATGCCGATATCGACACGATGGACTTGGTCGGTGGCTTCGAGCAGTCAGACCCTCTTCGTGAGGTCAACGCTTCTCTGCGAGAGCTCTACGAGGGCCTGCAGACCACAATCCTGACCCGAGTGCCTGGCCAAGTACCGCCACAAGCCCTCGCTCTGCTTTACCTTTTGGAGACTTATCGCGGAGACACCAACGACCTGCCAGTCATCACAGCCGCAGTCGAGCAAGTTCTTTCTGAAGTTTCCAGTGAGTCGGACGTTGGCGTGCTCATCTCCAATGTTCACACCGTTCTGCAAAATCCGTTGGTTGTCAGCAACCCCCGTTTCGAGTGGCTCGACGGAGTCATTGTCAAGGCCCTCGAAACTGGCCAATGGCTGGTCTTGGACAATGCCAACCTGTGCAATGCTTCCGTGCTGGACAGACTCAACTCCCTGCTTGAGCCGAACGGGTTCTTGAGCATCAACGAACACTGCGGCCTCAACGGAGAGCCTAGAATCATTAAGCCTCACCCGGAATTCCGGATCTTTTTGACAGTCGACCCGCGCTACGGTGAGCTGTCGCGCGCAATGAGGAACAGAGCTGTCGAGATTCATCTCAGCGAGCGAAAGACGCAGAACCTCCACGGGCCTAGCTCAAATGTTCATGTGGAAAGTAGCCTCCAAAGGTTTTCTTCCTCGAGAGAGATTTCCGCCTCCGTTTTGAGCGAGAACGACTCCTCAGACGTGAGTAGCGCAACGGTTGAGAATCTGTCTCTTCAAGACACGGCGCTTATGGAAAGATTCTCAAGCTCCCTCCAACGCGGCTTGGTCGAGCTCAGCTCGCCTGGACTCGATAAGTATCAAGGTAGCCTGCATGGACAACTTGATTTCCTGGATGCAACAGAGACGGCCGGTCTCCGCCAATCTATCTCGCAACTCTATGCGGCCCTGCCCGGTGCCAACTCCGGTCTTGGAGATACTCAGGTAAGAAAGCGGATGTTGTTGAGAGAGAAAGCTGACTGACAATGATATTAGCCCCTGAACCCGCTTCACAACGCATCCATGGTGCGCGTTTTGCACCACAGCAAGGATGAGTTGCCTTTCTGGCTTTCAGCATGTTACGAGTTCTTCTTGGAGATCCAGCGATGCCAAGCTGCGATTACAACTCAGGCCACCAAGGCGAAAGCAGCGAAGCTTGCTTCACTGAACCGTCTTCAACGATCCATCGTATCAGACCGCGTTGCACCAGTCGCGAAGGACTCGACGGTCAGGGTTTCAAAGTTCCTGTCGAGGACTCTCCAGGTCATCAGAACCTTCATCCAAGCCAATCTCGCGACATCTCAGGGCTGGAAGGAGCGCACCCGCGTTATCCGAAAAATGCTAGACTTCTGGTGGCGAACTCTTAACCTCACCACCGAGAATCTCTTTGAGGAAGCACGATTCCAAGCACATCTGGTGCATGGCGTTGGGTCTGTTCAATCACTCCTCTCACCAACAACGGAAGCTATCAGCAGACAGCTCGCCGATCGCTACCTCCAAACTGTGGAAGAAGACTTCACAACCGGCTTCCGCCTAACAACTGGCCTGAGCATGGAAGCCATGTGGAAGCGCATCAAGCCAATGCCCATCATGACCGAGGAAACCCTTAGCAAGAGCCAGGAGATCGAACAGCTCGGCAAACGACTTGACGAGCTCAAATGGAGGGTCAAGGCATCCATCACTGACCTTGCCAGAGCCATGACGACCCTCGTCAAGGCTGACGAGATTGTGCGAAGCACCGACTCCGATGCTACCGAGCTCATCCAGGATCTCACGAACGAGATCGAGCGTCTGGAATCCACAGTCGGCTCGGAATCTAGCGAGGTGAAGCCGTTCTTTGCGGCGGAGTTTGAAACTCTGAGACAAGCTTTGCTCTTGCGATCTCAAGCCATCGAGTACTTCGAAGGTCTGTTATACAACGCCAACGAGACGGATCTCGTGGTCTTATCAAACCAGCAAACCATAGACCAAATCCGCCTAGGAAGCTTTGGAGCCAAGGAAGCGAGGTCCTTCACCATTGGTCTGCTCGCTTCTCAAGATCCTGCCACTCACGTTTGGAACGGCAAGTTCGCCACGTCCCTCTTGTCGAGACTCACCTCTCTTCCTGCAACGAGCCTGCGTTCACTCGGACTTCTCGAGACTGAACTGCCAGCCATGGGCCGATCAGTTGCCGCATTGGCGCCGGCATTCCAGAAGAACCAAGTCGTGGCCCTCAACGTGGTTCTCAAGACACTCCTCACAACTGTCTTTTCCGTCCATGGCCGTGAGCAAGAGGAGCCCGTCCGTTCAATTTATGACAAGGTCAAGTCTGATTTCGAGGGTACCAAGGTCACACCTCTGCAGATCCAGCAGCTGGCTGTCCAGTTCGAAGGCGTTATTCCCAGCGACTGGCCAGCGCATCTTCACCAGATCGCCAAGCAGCATTTGCTTCCTGCCACGGTTGCCCTTGCTTTGTCTGATAAGATCGAGAGCAATAGCCACTCCGTCAACCAAGCAGCGACCGCTCGCGTTGTCGCTGCTTGCTCTGCAGTCGCTTGGGTTGAATTCTCCATTGGCACGGTCAAACTTTACGTGCCCGACAAGTCCTTTGATCCGCAGTTACGTCCGCAGTTTGAGAAGGACGTCCATGATGAGCTGACAAAGGGACTTGAGCACAAGCTTTCGTCCCTCATGGACTTTGAGACTCGCTTCACAGGCCAAAAAACGTCCCTTCGCATCCGGCTTGTGCAAGAGGACATTGAAGCTCTTGGCCCTGCACCGGCGCCGACACAGCTTCTGTACAGGCCCGCTCGATCGGAACTTACAAACATTCAGACATCCTTCAACAACGTCTTGGCCACGATCGTTGGACAGGAGCTGTCGGCTCATCACACCGCTTTTGCCCTATCAGGTTCTCCTGACGCCGTACAGGTCATCAACCTCGTCAAGCAGAACTTGCTTCATATGGTTGACCGCTTGGCAAACCGTGACCACCGGGCAAACCACCTCGACGCGTACCAAGACATGACAAGGCCTCTCGTCAACATTCTTGGCTGTCTCCAGCTTGGTCTATCGTTGAGTGACGGGCTCGAGTCCGTTGAATCTTATGTTACGGAAAAGACTCTCATGGATCTCACGCCCTTCGTTGGTGGTAGCCCCGAGCACCACATTCTCAAAAAATTCCCGAACAGGAGCCTGGAATTCCTCGATTACATTGGACTGGTCGCATCCGTTGAAGGATTGACCAACTTGAACGCCAGTGTCCGTGAAGCGCTGTTCGAATGCGTCCATAGATTTTTCCAAGAATGGACCAAGAAGCTCGAGGATGATCGCAAAGCTGAAGAGGCTCGGACGAATCTCTACCGGTTCAAAGGAAGCTTCGAGGATGAGGAAGAGATGGACGAGCAAGAATTCAACGAGCTCTTCCCCACGTACGATGAGGAACAGGAAGAGAAGCCCGCCATTGGACGTCAGAAGGTTCGTGACGTGTCAGTCAAGTTGGCGGAGTCTCATCGCAAGGTTTTCCTGGAGCAGCCGACCCCATATGAGGCACTTCAAGAGGTTTGCAACAAGGTTGGAAATGGTGTCGCAAAGGAGCTCGTGCAGAAGTCTGCAGTTCACCAGGGCATGAACAGCCGCCTGCTTCCCCTTGCACTCTGGTCACTGGATGAGCAGATGACGACACTCAACGCGAACACCATCAGCGCCACATACAACTTTTACACCGACTCAAACCTTTCTGAGGTTCGTCGCCTAATTCCGCTCATTGACAAGGTGGAGGCTCGCTTCCGTGACTTGCAACAAGTAGACGAGATCGGTCACATGCAGCCTTTGGCAGATGTGAGAGCCGCTTGCGAGCAGCTCCTCTGCCTCACCCACACGGAGCCCCTCGCTAAGATTTTGCCCAAGCTGGAGCACCTCCACGGCATCGTCTACGAGTGGCAGCACGGAGGCTACGCTCCAGCAATCTATGGAGCGCCCGCCCTTTACACGTCTTTGACAGATACCATTATCAGCTGGCGACGCCTGGAACTCTCGACCTGGGCCAAGCTCTTCGATATGGAGGCTCAAAAATGCTCTGAAGATGCCGACTCGTGGTTCTTCGTCGCTTACCAGGTCCTGATTGCCGTGCCCCTGTCGCTCGTAGACTCCTCTGAGCTGAAGGACTACGCCGTCAACCTGGTCCGGGAACTCGAGACCTACTTCTCCACCGCAATCATTGGCCAATTCTCTGCCCGCCTCAGATTATTGAGACAGCTGCAAAAGCACCTGCAGTTGCTTACAGTCGACTACCCCTCCTTAGCTGTTGTCTCCGACGCAGCACTGAACTTCATCGACTTCCACTCTCGCTTTGAGAAGGTCGTCAAGGAGGCAATTGCCAAGGGAAGGGCGCCATTTGAGAAGACCATGAAGGAGGTTGTCCTGTTGGCTAGCTGGAAGGACACCAACATCAACGCTTTGCGTGAGAGCGCGCGCAAGTCTCATCTGAAGCTTTTCAGACTTGTTCGGAAGTTCCGCGCTGTCCTTGGCCAGCCTATGAAGCCTATTCTGGAGCAAGGTATCCCAGACGAAGAGGTCCCCTTCGCTCAGGAAGCGGATGCTAGAAACAACGTTGATATCAAGGTTGACTCAAAGGCCATCTCGGCGTGCAACAAAGGCTTGCCAGGTTGGCTGGCTCAACATAAGCGTCTGTCGAACTCCTCAAAGACGCTCTCCATCATGGCCAACGTCGCTGCTAAGGCTAACCAGAGCCCCCTCGACGCTACTCAGGAGATCATCTCGTACGTCGAAAGTCTCAACGCTTCCATTGCGGAGCTGCGCAAAGAGACCCCTGGCATCTTGACCGATGATAACAAGGACCAAGTCAAGCACCTCAAGACGCGCAAGCGCAATCTCTTCGCAGATGTTCTGAAGATGATGAGGCAGATGGGCTTTCGTTATAACCTTGGAACCGAGGAGTTGGCTAAGCAAAACTCCCTCGCGGTCATACTGGCAAGTATGCCAGCTCCTCACATCGAGGAGCCCAACGTCAACGACGCCGCCGAATACTACTTCCACAAGGTTGTCGATATTGCGCCAAAGGTCAGAGCCTCTATTCACGAATACTCGGAGGAACTCACCGGTGCCGAGATGTCCCGAAGCACCGGTTTCATGGAGGGCATGATGGCTGTCGTTTTGGGTCAGCACAGCTCTCTCTCTGCTGCTCATAAGGCAATCGCCTCGCTTGATCGCGTCATTGCCTCAGTCCAGAGCTTGAGCGGCACGACCATCGGTCGCAACATCAACGGCGGCAGCCCGAGCATCACCGTGAACTGGATGAAGCCAATCTTGAACTTCGGAATCAAGGTTGTGGATATCCATGGCAAGCTGGCCTCTGTCGACAATCAACGTGTGTTGAGCCACCTACAGAGCACCTTGCAAGAAGTTGATGAGTTGTCGAAACACTGGTCTACTCTGGCTTCGACTCCGGACAAGTTCACGACTAATGAGCACGACGCTCTGCAGAAGCGGTCCTTGTTTGCAGAGAAGAACTTCAAGGCTCTGCTACCTAGTCTTGGCCGCTCAGATCTTGACTTTGTTCTGAAGCAAATCACGAGCTGGTTCAACGTTGAGAATGTTCACGTCGACCGCGAGGTTCGCGACGTTGACATCGCCGCCCAGCAATTCAAAACCTCAGTCTCCAGCCTTTGCGACACTGTTCTCGTCGCGGTTCAAGAATACAAGAAAGCTATGGCTGAGCTGCCAAGCTCACCTGAAGATTCGGGATGGCTAGCAAAGACCTCTGCTATCCGCAGTTCCGGCCTCAGCGCACTTTACATCAATGCGATAGTGAGCAAGGTCGAGGCTTGCTTGTCCGCCTTGGACAGCATTGATTTAGAGCAATCAAATATGGGCGCAGTTGCTTCGTCGCTCTTTTCCATTGTACTCCCGATCCTCCAGCAGTATGCTCTTACCTGCCGTCAGAGCTTTTCTCAGCTCTACAACTTGCATGCTGCTACCGGCCATATGACGTACCAGCTGGCACGGACTTTCGTCCAGCTGGCTGCAAAGGGCTTCTGCTCTCCGCAAGAGAAGCCAGGCGAGGAGTCTGGTGACTCTGGCAAACTTGAATCCGGAACGGGTCTGGGAGACGGCGACGGAGCGGAAGACATTAGCAAAGACATTCAACCCGACGAGGACCTGTCCGAGCTTGCTCAGGAGCCGAACAAAGAGAAAGACGGCGAGATGGAAGACGAGAAGGACGCGGTCGACATGGCGGATGAGGAGCTTGAAGGAGAAATGGGCAGCGTTGGCGGCGGAGATGACGAGGAAGAGAAGTCAGACGGAGAAGGCGAAGATGGCGAGCAAGAGAACGAGATGGACGAGGAGGTCGGCGATGTCGATGATCTCGATCCCACGGCCGTTGATGAAAAGATGTGGGACGGAGACAACGAAGAGGCAGAGAAGGATCAGCAGGGCGATAAAGCCAAGGGACAGAAGCAGGACGAGCAGATGGCCGCTGATGCTGACGCCAATGCTAATGACGACAAGACCGAGGACGATGAGCAGCAGGTCGATCAAGGGGATGAAGAGATGGAGGAGGAAGAGCCCGGCCCGGAGCAAGAAGACGCGAAGTTTGAAGACGACGCTGTCAAGCAAGATCAAAACGTCGAAGAGAATGATGCTCTTGCGATGCCTGAAGAAATGGACTTTGACTTTGAGGAGGAAGGAGAAGATGCGGGATCCGAGGAAGATGAGCTCGACAAGCTGTCTGATGTTGAAAAGGAAGAACCTGAACAGCAGCATGAGTCCGATATTGAGGACGGGGAAGAGGAGACACAACGGCCCGATGAGAAGGGTCCCGAGGAAGAGGGAGAGGAAGAAAAGGAAGAGGAGGCGCCTGAAGAAGACCTCGCGGGCGAACCCGAGCTCGACATGGAGCCCAAGGCAGAGGAGGAAGAGCAGCCCAGTCAGCCCGAGGAGCCTGACAACCGCGCGGAACCCCTTCGGGATGACTCCAACGCCGACGCAAACGCTGCGCCGAGCGATGTCAAGGGCGGCGGCCAAGATCAAGACGCCGATGAAATGGATGTTGAGAACGACTTCAACACCAACGCTGCTCAGAGGGACGACGGAGACGCAGGAGACGGGTCTGCGGAGCAGCAAACCAGCGCCGGCAAAAAGGGTCAGCTTTCTCAGTCAGACGACCAAGCGCAACCCACCGACCAGGACCAGGACGACTCACCTGAGAACAGCCGACAGGATCCTTTCAAGAAGCTCGGCGATGCCCTTGAGCGTTGGCATCGTCAGCAGAACGACATTAAGGACCCCGAGAAGCAGCAGGAACAGGGCGAACAGAAGCAGTCGCAGGACGTCGATGCAGAACTAGGTGCCCACGAGTTCCAGCATCTCCAGGACGACGAGACCGCAGCCGACGCCCAGGCCATGGGCAGCGCCTCCGAAGAGCAGGTGCAGCCTATCGACGAAGCCATGGCCATTGATGAGGAGAAGGAAGATCCTCAGAGCCGCGTGATGCCCGAGACCGAGGATACGGAGATGGATCAGGATCCCGATAAGATGGACACGACAGAGGCCCCTGAGACCCAAGAGAAGGACACCGGGGCTGACAAGGATGATGGTCGGTCTGGAGTCAAGACGCGCCAGGGCGCTTTCGACCGCGAGGTGTCACCCTCGGAGGACGAGGTTCAACGAGCGGAAGAGGACTCGGAAGAGGAGCAAGTTATCGAAGAAACCTCGACGCAGCTCTCCACGACGCACATCAGTGACGAGCAACTGCCCCTCCGGGACTTCTCCGAATCACTGCAATCCTGGACGAACTTCCAGTCCAAGACGCACCCGCTCTCTCTTTCCCTCACCTCCCAGCTCCGCCTCATCCTCACACCATCCCAATCTACAAAGCTCTCGGGTTCCTACCGCACGGGCAAGCGCCTCAACATCAAGAAGATCATCCCCTACATCGCGTCCAGCTACAAGCGCGACAAGATCTGGATGCGCCGTGCCATCCCCACGAAGCGCAGCTACCAGATCCTCCTCTGTGTCGACGACTCCCGCAGCATGGGCGAGTCGAGCTCCGGCACCCTCGCCCTGGAGTCCCTCGTCATGGTCTCCCGCGCGCTGACAATGCTCGAAGTTGGCCAAGTCGGCGTCCTCGGCTTCGGCGCCGATACCTTCATGGCGCACGAGTTCTCCGAGCCCTTCGCGTCCCACGACGCCGGCGCCAAAGTCCTGCAGCACTTCAACTTCCAGCAGGACCGCACCGACATCGCCCTGCTGGTGCGCCGGACCATCGACCACTTCCGGACCGCGCGGATGCAAAACCCGGCCCGCGGCGCCGAGGACTTGTGGCAGCTCGCTCTTATTCTGTCGGACGGTCTGACCCCGTCGTCGCAGCATGACCCCATCCGCCGCCTGCTCCGCGAGGCCATGGAGGAACGCATCATGGTTGTCTTCATCGTCATGGACGACACGGGCAACAAGAAGGGCGACAGCGTGCTGGACCTCAAGGAGGCAAAATTCGTCAAGGACGAGAGCGGCAACAGCCGCGTCGTCATTGAGAGATATCTCGACACCTTTCCTTTCCAGTACTACCTCATTGTGCATAACCTCGAAGACTTGCCCAGCGCGTTGGCTGGATTGTTGAGAACCTGGTTTGCCGAGGTCAACTCGTAAAGAACGAGACGAAAAGAGGGAGAGCTGGAGGAAGAAGGAGAAGAAGAAGGAGAAGAAGAAGGAGAAAAAAAGGTGATTTTATGTTTGGTTTTGTACGGACTGGAGTGTGGGATAGGACTAGTGTCATGACTCCGGAATAGATGGCGTTGAAAAGTGAAAATTTTAGGATTAGATTTTAAGAAACGGGCAAACCCATTTTGTTAATCGCTCTCGCCATTTATTGATAAGCTGGCCTCAACCTGCTTGTGAGGAAAGGTGGTATCAACCGGGCCGTAGCCAAAGGTGCGTAGAAAGTACAAAAACCGACTCGAAGACCACCGTAAACTCCTTAACCTGATTTCCCGCCTCATCACGATCCGTCCCAGTATCTTAAAGTGGCAGCAGAGAATTAGGCATCCTCGACCCTGACCTTTTTGCTTGCACTCTGATCCTCGGCTTCGTCCACCGACTTGCGCTTGCTGCTCGGGCCCTCGGCGCCAGCGGCAGAGGCAGCCGCCGCGTGCCTCTCCCAACGGGCGTGCCAATCAAGCAGTCTTGCATACTCGAGCTCGACACTGCTCAGGGCCTCGTTGAGCTTCTCCGAACGCTCGGACTGGTCCAGCTGGCCGAGAACGTCGGCATTCTGGCGGTACAGGCGCTGCTTGACGAAAAGCTGCCACAGGCGGTAGTGGTGCTTCTCCTCCTTGGTAGGCTTGGCCTTCGGCTCCTCGCTGAATCCGACCTTTACAGAAGCTGGCAGCTGAGACATGGTTTGCATCTCGATCAGGCGCTTAAACTGACGCTCTACAATCTTTGTCTTCTCTCGCAGGTTTCTGAGAAGCTCCTGGTCTACCAAGTCTTTAGGGACGGTGCCGCTGGGAGGACTGGGAAGGGTGACACTGGTGTTGATCTTGACGTTGCTGAACTCCGGCAGCGACCGCAGAAAGGTCAGGTCCGCCAAATCGCGCATGTCATCGAAAGCCTCGTTGGGGTCCTCCACGGTCAGCTCCAAGGTCTGCGGATTGTTGTAATAGTGCTCAAAGATGGTCTTGTACAGACGAGCACCGATACCCTTGCCCTGGAACGGCGGCAGGACCAGGAACTGAGAAAGCCGAGAGCGGCAAGGCAACTCTTCCAGCAGGTTAAACTCCTCCTTCGGCAGATCCCACTCGGACGAGGGCGGGGTGAGCGGGCGGAAGCAGAAAAAGCGGTAGACGGTCGAATAACCAACGAAGGTGTACGTCGGCTTGTCGCTAGTCTCCGCCGAGGTTTGCTTGCGGTAGAGGAAGAAGACTGTCCACCTGTTGGCGTCTTCGGGAATTTTCCAAGGGTCTTCTTCGTTGTCTGTCTCGCGTGAGATGTACGATCCTCCTTCGATGAACATGGGAACCAGAGCTTCAACACGGGTGGCGATCTGGCGGACGGCGGGATCCGCGAGGCTGCCCTTCCACACCTCGTATGTGCCATCCTGGCCCTCGAAGCTGGAGTGGAGGGCGCCGGGAGGGTTCCAGCCTTCAGGTTGACTCTGGGCACCGGTGTCGAATTCGCGCGCGGACTCGAAGGCAACTTTGAGGTATCGAGATCAGCGAGTTGACTTGCCTGCGACCATACTTTCACTTACCCAGTGGTAGGTGTTCCTTCAGCGTAGCATCGACGTCTGCGGCCTCAGTCTCTCCAACAGACTGGAACTTTTTGCCGTAGGATACCTTGATATTCGGTCGCATGTCAAAGGTTCGATAGCGCAAGTTGATCTTCAGGTCCTTGTATCCGAAGATGCGCTCATCGTCGCCGAAGATGGAGTAGGTGAACTTGGGGTTAAAGGAAGCAATCGCCTTAGTGGCTCCGGAGGCAGGTGCAACCAGGCTGATGCTCAACGACTCAGTGGCATTCGCCGACCCTGAAATACGGTCAGTATCTGTCACAATGATGAGGAAGCAAGCAGCTGAGAACATACACTCGTCAGTCTCAGCCATGGTGTCGAGAGAAGTGTTAGCTGGAGCGTATGTGCAAAGTAGAGAGAGGAATGCGTCGTAGTTGCGAACTGTAGCGTTGATTTATCTGGTGGTTTGGAAAAGAAGGAGGTTGAGAAGCGGCCAATTTCTGAGGTTCAAACGAAAGAGAAAGCAATCAATCCCGTTTGGTCGTCAAGGTCGATGCTGCAGGTCGACCAGAGCTTCCTTTTTGCGATCTGACGCGCGCCAAACAATTCGCGACAGAGACGCGATTAAGTGGTTTATGCAGTTATGAAGAAATCCGAATGCGCTGTCGGCGTTTCGGGGCGCTAGTACTGAACCGACTTAGCCCCAGCACTCTTCGCAGCAGCCGCAGCAGGAGCAGCAGCAGCGGGAAGGACCCACTAGGCAGCACGACATGGGGTGACAACAGAAGGGCCGCCAAAGGAGACCGAGGGGGGAAAGCCAATGGCCAATGGCTTGCGCCCGGTGCACCTTGAGAGCCAGCTCAGCTCCCCAACCTCGACGGAATTCTCCCTGTACACCCAAGCTGAAAGCCGAGAGCTCAAGCTTTTTATTTTTATTTTTATTTTGGTTCTTTGGCTATCTAAATTGCTGCGCGTCGACCGTTTAGTATCGGACATGCTGGCGTGACTCTACAGCTCCCGACAAGCCCTCGCTCCCATCTACGCCCACTTCGCCCCATTTGCACGATCGACGGTTCTATACCCCAATAATGGGAGGGCTACTGTTGCTGCTCTTACTGAGCGTATGTGCTTTCCCCCTTGGCTTTGGGCCCCCGGCCGGATGATAGACTTCTATGCACAATGGAAAGCTAACATGCTTCTTTGCGACGAACCAGACGGTGATGGCCTTGGCGTAGGTTGCTCCTCATCCGAAGAGGCCCAAGTCTTTTCCAATTATGGCTTGAAAGAATACAATTCACTGCCCGAACGATCCATATACTGACGAGGAACGCTGCGACCCAGGTCCTTCTTCGCCGGCTCATTACCCCTCGCTATAACCCTGACGCAGTCGCAACTTCGATTGATATCCAGCGTGGGCGTCGGCATCTTGGTCGGAACGTCGATGATTGTGATCATCCCCGAAGGAATCGAAGCTGTCACGACAACCGGCGGGCACTCGCATACCAAGAGGAGCTGGGCGGATGCAGCGGGCAAGCAAGGGAGGCTCGGTGTTCGGTGGGCGACGGGCGATGACACACCCTATCTGGCAACCACTGCCAAATCCACGGGAATAACAGAAGAACTTAATGCCCTCGGCCGCGATATCGAGAGCATTACGAGGCTGCGCACTCGAGAGGAGCAGAACGAACACGGCCATGAAAACGAGAAGCCACCGGCCGGCGCTCCGGGCCCCGAGCCCCACCACGACGAAGAAAAGCACAGCGAGGTACCGACGTTCTATATCGGCCTCTCCATGATCCTCGGTTTTGTCCTCATGTTCCTGATCGACAGGCTGCCGCGGCACGCAACGGATCGCATGCAATCCGAGCCACAGATGCGCCACGTCAGCCTAGACAACCTCGGGGGTTCATCGAACGTCGGCGACGAGGAGACGGAAGGTTTCCTCGGCACCCTAGCCCCCCGCCGAAGCAGTCGCGAAGTCTCGCGACCACCATCGGTCTGGTCATCCACGCCGCGGCGGACGGCATCGCCATGGGAGCCTCAACCTCGACCTCCAACACTAAGCTGGGCCTTATCATCTTTGTCGCCATCATGGTGCACAAGGCGCCGGCGGCGTTCGGTCTGACGTCGGTTCTCCTCAAGCAAGGGCTGTCTAAGCGGACGGCGCGAGGGCATCTGATCGTCTTCAGCCTCGCCGCGCCGTTTGGGGCTCTGAGTACTTGGGCGATTATCAGGATACTAGGTGGTAGTAATTTCGAGGGAGAATCGGGCCAGTGGTGGACCGGCATGCTCCTGCTCTTCTCTGCGGGAACCTTTCTGTAAGTCAAAAACAAGCCAGTGATCAAACGTGGTCAGCAACTGACAGCCGATAAGCTTTGTCGCGATGCACGCCATGCAGGAAGACAGCAGCTCTCCGAAGCATGAGCACAGCGGGGTGAATGGCTATTCAGACGGAAGCGCTGTTCAAAGAGTACAGCAGCGGCCCCAGATGCGTGATACGTTTGCGACTGTTGCCGGCATGCTCCTGCCCCTTCTCACACAGTTTGGACACCACCACTGAGCGAGGCTCAAGTAAAAGCTCGGTTGAAAACTACGTCGGGATAGTAGAATATAACGATCGGGCTTCTTGTACGAGTAAACCGAGGCTCCGATGTGGTCAGATCCTCTCGGCACATGACGATGATGATTACATAGACTTATACGAGCTGGGTTCTTTCACTGGATCTCAAAAGTCCAGACGATGTATTTTAAGAACCTGTACTCCTAAAGTTCGATAGGCGTCGCCATGTCGCCATGCCTCCATGTCGCCGTGCCTCTTTCTAGACCAAAACGTAAAAAAGAAGGCCCAAGGTTTATTTACGTGACGTTCCAGAAGCGATAGCCTAGTGGCCCGGAAGCTCTTCTCGGTGGCTAAGCAATGTGCTCAACGCTTCGAGAGGACACACGGCGCTGCGGCACAAAAGCAGAGATGGCCCATGGGTGTCGGCGGCCGGCTGGTCGGGCGCCAAGGGAGCCCTTGCCGACCGAGCGTCGAACAGTCGAGCTAAGTTTCTGGTCGGGGCGTTTCAAGTTCGTACGATGACCTTGGCAAACCGGCGAGGCGCTCCTGACGCTTCCTCATGGCGGGTCAAGTCGAAGAAAGAAGGGAGGTCGCCTGAGAACCCGCATTCGCTTGTCAAACAAACGCATGGCGTTTTCAGCGCCTCAATGGCGGAGAAGCAGTTCTTTATGAAGGAAAAACAGCGGGCGTTTGGCCCTCTAGTGTGAGATATATCAGTAGCGTCATGCCTCAGCGCCAACGGAGGACAAGATCTGCAGCACCAAATTCTGGAAATGGACCCATGCACGTCTGCTGGCTTCTCAGCGTTCAACGGGCAGAAAAGGCATGCAGACGTTGCATTTCTTCAGACACAGATCGTCCCATAGGGACGGTGGCATTGTTGCCCCCTCCAATGTTGGACAATCCGAAGTTGGAAAGGCAACAGGGAGGGGTTCGGGGTTTGGGAGGGTCGGCCCAGACTCCATAGAGAGCCCGAGCGCGGGACGTTATCACACCCCTGTGTCGTTCACTGGGGCGGATCTGAGGCATCCAAGCCGCCAGTGTCGCAAGTGTGAGATCCCTTGAAGAGGAGCTGAGCTCAAGTGAACGAGAGCCAGAAAAAGACCATGCTGCGTGGTATGCAGCCAGCCGTGTTGGACCACGCGGGGTGTTTCTTATTTGATGGCATTCCCATCGCCCCTTTGCCGATTTGGTGGGCTGAAGTCATACGTGGTTGTAGTGGCTCGAGATGGCGGCACGCAGATTTGCTTATTGCTCACCCTCTCATCTCAACTTATTTGAACTCTCAAGAGCGAAGCACGCAAGGTATTTCGACTTTTGGCGCACAAGGATCTTGGGGAATTTGACTCAAGGACCGCAAAGTAAAAAAAATGGTGGCCACCATGCGGTGCTGTGGATTCGACAACGGCCGGGACTAAGCCACCAAGCTCAACTTGGCCGGATCTGCAGAGTGCTTCGGGCATGACCGCATCTATTCGAGTTGAGGAGACGGACAAACTTCCCTCGAATTGCCCAACAACTAACGAATCCAGAACCTGATGTTGGCTTTAGTCACCGGGCTTATCCATCAACTCGCGAGTAAGGAGGCCATCAGTGTGCTGTCCTCAGCCCGTCATTAGAACGTTGAACCTTGCCCAGCCTACGTTGAGCGCTTGGTAGCGCATATCCTGCTCGTGCAGGGTCGTCAATATACGGTAAAGACCAAAAAGAACACGACTCTCGACATTGAACGGGGTTCTGGCTGGCGAGCCAATGCCAGGTCGTGTGCATTTGCCAACGCGCGAGTTCCTGTTCAAACACTTGGACAACTCCTTACGCGGCGGTTGTGTCGGCGGCCAATGACTAAGGAGCCGAGGCCTCCTTTCCAACCGTGACAACATCGAGTCAGGGAAGGAGAAGAAAAAAAGACTTGGTGTTTGAAACGGCCAAACATTCGATCTTGATGGCAGTTGCCAACACGTTACCGCGGCATGCCTTTGATGGAACATCGTGCGGGATATGAGCCGATGTTTGCAAGAGACATTGGGTTTGCGAATTGAGTTGTTCCTGCGAGACCGCGAAAGCCGGATCCCAGACGATAGAGCGGATTGCCAGGTTCAGAGGCGAGGGGAGCGGCTGTGGCTGCCCCCCAAGACCGGGGAAAGATGCAGCTGGGTCCCCATTCGGCGCAGCTATCGAGACAGCCGTCGACTAGCGTGTGAAAGGTAGCTCAAGCGGAGACTCCCCATTGCGCCATCTTGGTGACTCCATCCACGGACTGAACTATGGCGATAAGGCCGGCCTCCAACTGTAGTTTTTTCATTTTAGTTTTTTAGTTTTTTTTTGGTGAGGAGGATTTAACGAGAATCTGACGGAGAAATCTGCGATCTCAGTTGATGGAAGTTGGTACGTAGAACAGATACTGAACGGCACGGAAGGACAAGCCAAAATCGGAGTGCTCAGTGTACGTCTCAGCTTTGCATCCCTACTCGGTCACGACTTTTGCGTGAAAGGATCAATCGACGTCACGATTACCCACTCCGTTGCCGACAAAGTGCGGACAAAAAACACTAGTGCAATGTAAGCGCCGCTAACTCGGACCCTGCAGGGCCCCCCGGGAGAGAAATGTGCGGTTTCTTGACTGCAACAAGACCAACAAAATGTGAGACTTCTTTCAGCTGCTCATACTTGGCACCGAGGAGACAATAGACCCGGGAGTTGGGGGACGGAAGGATTCGATTCAACTTCAAGTCATTGCATACGAAAGAGCAGGTGCTAGAGATGGGGGGAGCAGAGACGGTAGTAGATGAATGCAGTCTTCTTGGCTGGCGTTAGTGGATGATATTGTTCGTTACCATGCCGCTGGTCTGCAAACGGCGTCAATGCTTCCTCAAACATGCCAGACGTCCTATGGTGAACGGCTGCAGCTTTGCTTATGCTGGCACCACTAGTACGCATTTCTTTCTCGGCGGCCAATCGCCGACTCCCTTCTTCAACGACGATGCCGGCGGGATTTGAGGTCAGGAACGGACGCTTGCGGGTCATGCTTGGCTCCCGTCCCAGAGCCGGGGGTCTTCCGTGTTATCCAAAGCCGAACAGCAATACCAATGGAGCATGGGAAGCGGGTGGCGTTTCCGGGGCCAATGCTGAGCAAAGACTTGCGAGTCCCGTCGTTTCCCTACGGTTCAGTAGGATCAATTGGGGTCTTTCTCCGTGACGTCGAGATATTATTGCCTTGGTTAATGCCTTGCAATGTACACCTACATTACAGCACAGCTGAAGTGCCAGATGTCAGTGCTGTAATGGGGGTAGGTGAAGGGTACCGTAGCGTAAGTATCTTAGCATAAACGAAACAGCGCTAGAGAAGGACCCAGAATAAAATTCTGGTTTGTTTGGAACCATGAGCCTGAGCCTGGTGTCTGGGTGATTGGTGTCTGCGTAAAACTCGGGGACAAGAGAAAGGTGGTGCTGGCTGGTGTGGGAAGCGGTGAGTGATTGCCTAGTAATGTCTTTGTGTGCTTCGACTTGAGACGACGTTTTTTCTCCAGAGGCTTCTTCTGTTGCCGAGTCTGTTCCTAAGTAGGTGCAATCCAGTGTTGTTGCAGGGAACTCCGAGGTACGGGATACTTGATTAGGTACGTACTCGAACAAAGTGAGAGTGAGGTGAACAATTTGTTGGAAGGAAGGTACGGACTGCCCAGAATTTTCCAGGCGCGCTAAGATCAATTACCTGTCACGGGCTCTTTCAATGCTCCTTATTCCATTCTTCGCCTCCTTCTCCTCGTCCCCTTTCCCCCCTCCCTCCTTACCTCTCCACCCAGTCAAGACCTAGCAATGTGAAAGAATTGGCACAAAGACAAAGAAAGACGGATGCACAGTGACCTGTGCGGCCCTTTCCCCAGCCCCATCCTCTTCTCACCCCCCGGAAGGCACTCGCACAACCCACATCGCCTAAAGCCCAGGCCTTCTTCGGCGTACCTCCTCGTAGTGTATTCTCGTCCTGTCCGCCTCCCCCCTTCCCCTTCCCGTCATCCTCTCTGCACCTTTTCCCTCCCCCAAAACAAGGGCCACCCACCGACTCGCCTCTGCTTTGGCTGGTTTATTACCTGCTCACGGCCAGGCACCGTGCCTTGTCTCTGTGCCTCGAGCCTTGACACTCTTGTCCTAACTCTCACTTTCCCTCTCATACTCACTGGCCTTCCTTGGGCCTTGGTCTCCCCCCTTTCCCTCCCCTGCCTGGCCCATATCCCACACACTTGCACGCACCCGCATCATTCCCACACCCACCAGGAGACTCTGATCCAGAACAATTCCGTACCTCACCTGCACTGGCCTATCTGATCACTCCTCTTTCACTCCTCCCTCCTCCAAAATCCCCAGTCCCAGCCAACAAACACTCGGCGGCTGAACTCCTCCCCACTCCAATCCCATCCCTCCTCTTCCTCTACTCCTTGCTGCTCTTCGACGACAACGATCACGAACGACGAGAGACACTACATTACAGGGAGGTGCAGAAGTCATTTTGGCGTCAATCAAGCGAGATCCTCCGACACCACCGAACAATCCACTTTCCATTGTGATTCGCCCTGCGCATTCCACACTACAAGGCCGAAGCGACCCACGCTTTCCGCTTGACAACTCCGATTGTTAAGCTTCCCGTCTCCCGCTGGCCCCATATCACAGTACATTATCCTGCAGCGCCGTCGTATCCTCTCAACTCTCTTCGTCCAAGCACCCGACCAGGAAACGACCAATCTCCAGGTTTCCCAATCGACAGTGTCACTTTCTCCACGGGAGACGTCCCATCGCCTCGTCCTGCTGCGTACGAAACCTATCACCACACTGCTGCCGCCTCGACGAAACCATCATCATCTGAGTCGCTCGAGCCTGCAAGAGTTGTCGCACTGATTTCCAACGAGCACTGATTTGTTACGGTGCTTCGTACGGCCGCACGGTCTTCACTCTCATCGTATCGCAGGCACATCGAACTGGTTCTACCTACATCTGCGCCTCCTCACAAAACCTGAGTCGGTCAAAAGTTGGCCATTGACGATTGTTGTTTAATGAACGCCCGGTAGCGACTTCAGACACTCCGGCCGCCCTGCCCGCCGCGATTCATCGAACCCGGATTTGCGATCACGATCTCTGATACCCACGATCTCACGGTCTCGAGACCGCTCAAGTACGATCATCTTCTATAACGACGCGACATGGCCGGCTACAACAATAGACCATTGAGTTTCTCTGAGAGAAGGGGGAGCATGCTCAGCGACGACATGACGCTCAACACTGGAGGAGTTTCCAGCAGTTCAAGACTCGAGAAGATGCCCCAGCGGCCAGGACACATGAGAGGTCCTCCGACGCCGAGCATGACCACGCCGGCTGCAGACTTCGACCAGCAGTTGACCGCCTCGCCTCCTCCCCCACCTACGCCAGCAGCCTCTCCCGGTCCTTCACATCACCAACTTGACTGGAGCGATGCCGCTGATGACGAGGATTTTTTTCTGGCCAAAGTGCGCCATCACTTCAAGAACTCCGGCGGCCCTCACCGTACCCGTCTCTTGGCCGATCTCCTGAACATGTGCACAAGCCAGCAGCTGAGCTTCGTTCACCAGTTCGTCAGCCCCCTGCTAAAGAAGGATCCATTCACTAGTCTTCCGGATGAACTGTGCCTACGCGTAAGGAATTGTTGACGCTTCGTGGGCTTCGATACTGACATGTTTGCTCCAGATCCTCTCCTTTATCGACGACCCCAAGGTCTTGGCTCGCGCCTCACAAGTGTCCAGGAGATGGCGGGACTTGTTGAGTGATGATATGACGTGGAAGAATCTCTGCGTTAAACACGATTACGGAAGGCGTCTGTCCGAGGTCTCGACATCGACGGGAAGTGGACCGCGGCCTGGTGCTCAGCCTCTGTGGGGGGATGACTATGCCAGCAGCAGCTTCCCAGGTGCCCTGCCAATGACAGCCCATGCCTCAGGGTCTCGCAGTCTGGATGGTTCCGGAAAAGCGCGGCCTAAGATGAGATCCTACAAGTCACACTTCAAGCAACGGTATCTTGTGGAGGCGGCCTGGAGATCTGGTGGCACCAGCACTACCAGGAACATTACTCAAGAGGGAGGGGTGGTCACGAGTCTGCACTTGACGCCCAAGTACATCATCGTGGCTCTTGATAACGCCAAGATCCACGTATTTGACACAAAGGGCAACCAGCAGCGTACTTTGCAGGGCCACGTAATGGGTGTATGGGCGATGGTTCCTTGGGATGACATCTTGGTCAGCGGTGGGTGCGATCGGGACGTGCGAGTATGGAACTTGGCCACAGGGTATGTAAACGAAGACATTGACCCAAGTTTGTGCTCGCTGACGCAGACAGTGCCTGTCTCCACACCCTACGTGGTCATACATCGACCGTTCGCTGCTTGAAAATGTCTGACGCTAACACGGCGATATCGGGCTCGCGCGATACGACGCTTCGAGTATGGGATATCCGGACCGGGTTGTGCAGAAATGTGCTCGTTGGTCATGGTGCCAGTGTCCGATGTCTCGAAATCAAGGGAGACATCGTTGTTTCGGGCAGCTATGATACCATGGCTAAAGTTTGGAGTATTTCAGAGGGCCGATGCATCCAGACACTTCAAGGGCACTTCAGCCAGATCTACGCCATCGCCTTCGATGGCAAGAGGGTAGTGACCGGCAGCCTGGATACGAACGTTCGAATCTGGGATCCCAGGACAGCGTGAGTATTCTGCACGCTGGGTGTTTTCGTCAGTTAACATACTAACTGGTTTTAGCGAGTGTTTGGCCATTCTGCAGGGCCACACGTCCCTCGTTGGTCAGCTGCAGATGCGCGGAGATACTCTCGTAACTGGCGGCTCCGACGGTTCAGTACGAGTCTGGTCACTGGAGAAGATGTGCCCCATTCATCGACTTGCCGCACACGATAACAGCGTAACCAGCCTGCAGTTCGATGATACGCGGGTCGTCAGTGGTGGCAGTGACGGTAGGGTCAAGATCTGGGACTTGAAGACAGGCCACTTGGTTCGGGAGCTCATTGCTCAAGGTGAGGCTGTCTGGAGGGTAGCTTTCGAAGATGAGAAGTGCGTGGCGCTAGCTTTGCGACAAAACCGTACAGTGATGGAGGTAAGAGCATTTTCCTTTCACCTACTAGTAGTCTTTCTATTGCTCACCACCACGTGTTAGGTTTGGTCATTCTCCCCGCCGGAGGAAGTCCTGTACGACCGTCCACTCTCTCTTCAACAACGCGTCTTGCAAGAGGCGCCCCATCGGCCGATGAGTGCCATGCAGCTCGACTATAGGCAATCGCAGCCGTCAGTCGCTGGTCCTAGTCGAGAAGCTGCTGGAAGCCAGGATGTCGACATGAGAGACGCTGGACCATCCACAGCCCCACTTCAGGGCGGCAACAAGACTTTCTTTCATGACGACTAAATGGATCTTACGTCCGGAACCTACGGCAGCATGAGGTCCTCGGCTTTTGACTGCCGACGAGTATCACATTGCAACAGACATCGGATGCACTTGCACTGGACGCGCTTTTGCTATCAGAGCATCAACAAGGCGTTGTGTCTGCAACTGTTGACGAGATGGCGGCTTGACATTGCGTGTTTATCATCGAGACGCTACTGAGTATAGACCGGGAATGCCATTGAGACAAGGGCGTTCGTCATTTGGCGTTGGTCAGGAAGCATCGTATGCATTTGAAAGGACTGCCAGCATGGGTTTGACAGCATGAAGGGACAATTTCGATTCGAGGGTCTAAATGGCGGGAAAACTGGGGGATCACGACTTTAGGGCGTAAGCATTGCTCAAATACGTGCATGCGGTCAGCCCGGCCGCTTCTTAATATACCCCGTGGTAGCGTTGAGTAGAACTATAAACCACATCAGAATGAGTGTCGATGAATATGACGTTAATCCTAATGCGATGACAAGGGAGCAGCCAGTCGTGCAACAGGACTGACTGAAGCCTATGGATGAGTTACGCATCTGGCGATGATTGATGTAGCAAAGCATGGCCTAGACTGCTGAAACTCGGTCCCTGGCCTCTTAGCTGTATAAGTTCCTCCGCCTGTCATGATGTTCCAAACGCCCTGCTGGATCCTGGGTGTTTGCGGTAATTGGCCGTCAGTTTTTGCTCAGTTCTCTTGCTATCTCCGAAGGCCGTTCTTACAGTCCACTGAACTAGAACTCAATGGGGGCGCCCAGCGAGAATAGGACGGACCGGTGAAAGTCGGGCCCGCCAAAGTCGCTGCACCTAGAAGCGCGCACCTCCCAAATCCCGTTGAGGCAGGGTCACGTGTACGTACGCTAGCTGTGTTGGGACTAGTAGTTTTCAACAAGCAGCAGCTCCCTTCCCAACCAACGCCGCGATTTTTCGGAGCTCCAGCGACCAAATAATTTGTTATCACCCTCCTTCCCCCGAACCCTTCTCATCCTCATCGTCCGGAGGCTCCATCATCACCACCCCCACGATGTTCTCCCGCGCGATCAGGTTAAACCGAGCGGTGCCTCTGCGCACTCGCGCCCCCGTCCCTTTTGTTGCTTCGTCCCGGTCCGTCACCACCAACGCTGCATCGGCAACCCTGGAGAAGGGAGTCCCGCAGGTCAGTTTGCGCTCTTTTCCAGCCGCCACCTCCATCGACGCGGCCGTGATAGCGACGATCCCTCGGACACTAGGCTCACTTTCAATTGCGCATTTCTAACGTTCTGCGTTTTTTTAGTCCGACGAGGAGCCTTTCCAGATCACCCTCAGCGATGAGAGTTTTGAGACGTACCAGCTCGACCCCCCGCCGTACACCCTCGAGGTTACGAAGAAGGAGCTGAAGCAGATGTACAAGGATATGGTGGTTGTCAGGTACGGGCGAATTACTCACTTTCACGGTATAATTACCATTGGGATCCGGTAACTGACCTCGCTCAGACAACTCGAGATGGCCGCCGACCGATTGTACAAGGAGAAGAAGATCCGTGGTTTCTGCCACTTGTCTACCGGTCAGGAGGCTGTTGCCGTCGGTATTGAGCACGCTCTTACCCGCGAGGATGACCTGATCACAGCCTACCGCTGCCACGGTTTCGCCTACATGCGCGGCGGCACCGTCCGCTCCATCATCGGAGAGCTCCTCGGCCGCCGTGAGGGTATCTCGTACGGCAAGGGAGGCTCCATGCACATGTTCGCCAAAGGGTTCTACGGTGGCAATGGTATCGTCGGTGCGCAGGTACCCGTTGGCGCCGGTCTCGCCTTTGCCCACAAGTACACGGGCCGCAAGAATGCCTCTGTCATCCTGTACGGTGATGGTGCCAGCAACCAGGGCCAGGTCTTCGAGGCTTTCAACATGGCCAAGCTCTGGAACCTGCCCGCGCTCTTCGGCTGCGAGAGTAAGTTTGACATCTCTGACAACTCAATTGATGTGTCGTACTCACTGTCCCTCCAGACAACAAATACGGTATGGGTACCGCTGCGGCCCGCTCTTCCGCCCTCACGGACTACTACAAGCGTGGTCAGTACATTCCCGGTCTGAAGGTCAACGGCATGGACGTCCTTGCCGTCAAGGCTGCCGTCAAGTACGGAAAGGACTACACCGTTGCCGAGAACGGGCCCCTCGTCCTTGAGTACGTCACCTACCGGTACGGTGGTCACTCCATGTCCGACCCCGGTACCACTTACCGTACCCGTGAGGAGATTCAGCGCATGCGTTCCACCAACGACCCCATTGCCGGCCTCAAGCAGAAGATCATCGACTGGGAGGTTGTCAGCGAGGAGGAACTCAAGACCATCGACAAGGAGGCCCGCAGCTTCGTCAACGAGGAGGTCGCCGCCGCCGAGGCCATGGCCGTCCCTGACACCACCCCCAAGATTCTTTACGAGGACATCTACGTCCCCGGCACCGAGCCCGAGTTCATCCGCGGCCGCACCCCTGATGAGACCTACTACTTCCACTAAATGTATTTCTGCATGACGAATAATTGTCTCTTAACCTTCCTGTCCTATTGTACAATACCTACTAGCTAGAGAGGGTGAGGTGGTCGCAATCTGAACATGACCGGGGTTTGCAGATATCCTCCTTGTTAAACCATGCCCATTCCTGCCCGTGAAATTGGCCCAACAGATGCGAAATGTAATCTGACAAAGCGCACTGAATTGCTTGGTGAACCGCACTTGCGTTGTCCCGTGGTGGACCGGTACATGAACTAAGCCCAATTGGTGCATATCAGATACCTGCCTAAAGTTTAAGTGGGCCCCTTAAGCTACTTTCTCGCGTCGCGGGCTCAATTAAGGGCAACGCGCCTGCCTGGCGCGTCAAGTATCCCCCAAAGTAACCCGACAACCTTATGGCCTACGTCCGCCTTTTAAGCAGCTCAATTCCTCGCAGGAACGCATTCTGGGCGGCTTTTCGCATCAATACTCGATTGTTCTCCGTTTGCACTCGACGAGTCATCACAATGGCGCCGAAACAGGCGACACTGGGGTACGTCAAGCCCTCGCAGACAACGTTGGGGTGTGTAGAAAGGCAATGTTTCTCGGGCTGCCGTGGATACTTTGGAGCTTTGTGTGGTTGTTGAAACTGCCTACTGACAGTTGCTTTCAGCAAGTTCTTTGGGGCGAAAGGCTCCAAGCCCGAACCGCAGCAGAGCAAGCTGAGCTTTGCCACCAAGGCGGCCCCGAAGATTGAGGCTCAGGAGGCCAAGAAGGAGGGCGATGCTTCCAATGTAGCAGTTGAAGAAGAGAAGAACACAAGAAGTAGGTTCGAGCTAGCCCAATGTCTTTGAAACGCTTCACTAATAGCTCGTCTACAGAGCCCAGGAAACGTACCAGAAGCCCGAGTCCGACCGTCACGGTATCGAGTTCGAAAGTCAAGGATGAGGTTGCCGAGGAGGATAAAGCTGACGAGCCTGCCACAAAGAGACTTCGCAGAGGTCGTAAGCGTATTATTGAAGACGAGGACGAGGATGGGGACGAAGTGATGGACGTGGTTCCAGTCAAGTCGCCTGTAAGGTCACCCAAGGCTTTGAAGGCCAAGAAGAGCAGCCCCGTGAAGCCAGCGAAGGCTGCTAAGCCACAGCCTACAACGCCCAAGAGTTCCCCTTCGAAGAGAGTCTCCAAGTCTCCCTCGCCTGCGCAGGTGGTTGAGGATGAAAAGGAGGAGGCAACAGAGTCTGCGTCTGAAGACAATGTAGTCGAAGATGACGATGAGGAAATCAAGCCTGCGATTGCGAGGAAGACACTGGAGAAGGTCCAGATGAAGCTCAAGTCGCAGACCAAGGACCCGTACCCCGACTGGAAACCAGGCGAACCGGTTCCTTACGCTGCGCTCTGCACAACCTTCTCCCTTATTGAGCTCACGACCAAGCGACTTGAGATTATGGCTCATTGCTCGTTATTCCTTCGACAGGTGTTGCGTCTGACCCCTGACGATCTTCTCCCCACCGTCCTGCTCATGATTAACAAACTGGCTCCTGATTATGCCGGTATTGAGCTAGGTATTGGCGAGTCCCTCATTATGAAGGCCATCGGCGAGTCGACGGGTCGCAGTCTTGCCGTCATCAAGCAAGATCAGAAAGAGATTGGAGATCTTGGACTTGTCGCCGTCAAGAGTAGATCGACACAGCCCACCATGTTCAAGCCCAAGGCCTTGACAATCAGCGGCGTGCACAAGGGTCTGATGGGCATCGCCACTGTTTCCGGGAACGGTGCTCAGGGTCGCAAAGTGGACGCCATCAAGAAGTTGCTGTCAGCAGCTGACTCTCATTCCTCCGGAAAAGTGGACATCAACAAGGACAAGGGAGGGCCAAGCGAAGCCAAGTACCTCGTACGATTCCTCGAGGGCAAGCTGCGGCTGGGCTTGGCTGAGAGATCTGTCCTGGTCTCCCTAGCTCAAGCGTGGTATTTCACGAGGCGGACAACAAGGGTCAGGTGCCCAAGCCGGCGGACGTGGAGCAGGCAGAAGCCGTTCTCAAGACGGTGTACAGGTATGTTTATATTCTCCGTTTAGCGCCTAACGTGATGTTGACCCATGGTAGTGAACTCCCGAGCTACGATGTAATCATACCCGCCATGGTGAATCACGGCATCATGAATCTACGAAAGCACTGCAAACTCAAGCCTGGAGTGCCTCTCAAACCCATGTTGGCCAAGCCGACAAAAGCCATCACTGAGGTGCTGGACCGCTTCGAAGATCAGACTTTCACATGCGAGTACAAGTATGATGGCGAACGAGCCCAGATCCATTATGTGGCCAAGTCTGCAGATGAGGAGATCAGTCAATCTCTGCCGGGAGCTACGAAAGCTGCAGCAGATGGTGTTGCTTCCATCTTTTCCCGGAATTCTGAGGATCTATCCAAGAAGTATCCCGACATCCTTGCCAAGCTGCACACCTGGGTCAAAGGAGACACGAAGAGCTTCGTCCTGGATTGTGAGACAGTTGCCTGGGATGTCGAGGAAAAAAAGGTCTTGCCTTTCCAGCAATTGATGACGCGCAAGAAGAAGGACGTCAAGATTGAAGATGTCAAGGTCAAGGTGTGCGTGTTTGCCTTCGACCTGCTCTATCTCAACGGCGAAGCCATCGTCGAGAAGTCGCTTCGCGAACGTCGCGAGCTCCTCCAGAATGCCTTCACGCCTGTGGAGGGTGAGTTCTCCTTGGCTACGCACATGAACGGACGGGAGCTTGAGCAGATCCAAGAGTTCCTCGACGAGAGTGTCAAGGCGTCCTGCGAGGGTCTGATGGTCAAGATGCTGGACGGCGCAGAGTCTGGGTACGAACCCAGCAAGAGGAGTCGAAACTGGCTCAAGGTAAGACAAGCCGCTTTGATCCCCTACGGGTATTTGCGCCGATAAACCGTCGAGTGCTGACTGCATGTCTTCTAGATCAAGAAGGATTACCTCAGCGGCATCGGCGACTCGCTCGATCTCGTCGTGCTGGGCGCATACTACGGCAAAGGCAAGCGTACATCCGTCTACGGCGCGTTCCTGCTCGCATGCTACAACCCTTCGTCCGAATCGTATGAAACTGTGTGCAATATCGGCACGGGGTTCTCCGAGGCCGTCCTCGAGGACCTGCACAAGCAGCTCTCGGACATTGTCATCGACCGGCCCAAGCCGTTTTACGCACACTCCTCGGGTGGACAACATCAGCCCGACGTCTGGTTCGAGCCGCGTTACGTCTGGGAGGTCAAGACGGCCGACCTGACGCTCAGCCCGCGCTACAAGGCCGGGTGCAAGGAGGGTGTCGATCCGGGCGGTGAGAAGGGCATCAGCCTGCGGTTCCCACGGTTCATCAAGGTGCGCGACGACAAGAAGCCCGACGAGGCCACGTCCAGCCGCCAGGTGGCCGAGATGTATCGTAAGCAGGAGAGCGTGGCCAAAAGCAAGGGTCCCGCGGTGGACGACGATTTCGAGTACTAAGGGGTTGGACAACTTGTTAAGCACAAATATGGGTCGCGGCGTTTCTACACGGCTTTCCACGGAAGGAAAGAATGGCGGATGTTTACCCGCACCAGCTAATAGCTCCATCATGTCATGTCCATAACCGAAGTAGGGCAGGGATAAGCAATTTGTCACTATGGCTTTTGGAGAGAGAGAGAAAACCGATACATGGAAGATTAATGCCGCCCGCACGTGCAATTCCCTCTCGCTTCTCGGCGACATGTACGTCCCATGTTTCGCTCGGTTCTTGCATACATATCTTCCCGCACGTCTCGCGACAGGCAGGTATCCAACACCTTGCAGACTCGGACGTCTACGATCGGGACCCGCCCAGATTCACTTTGCCTCTGCATGCAGCAGACATGGACCGGCGCGGAGCCGGCGGCTGCATGTGCGTGCCGTCATCGTGCTTCTGGGATGTCTCCGCCGATCGCGTGTTGTAGCAGGAGAAGGGGGCGGCGAAGATGCAAATGAGTCTTGCGGCTCTTCACTTTTATCAAGATGCCCTTTTGCCGGCGGGGGGCTTCTTCAACGGTTCGGCAAGGAAGGAGATAGCCAAGATGGCGCGGCTAGTAGGAAAAGTTTCAGGGGCTCAAAGGTCGCTCTAACCCAACGTCCATAATGATGCTGCTACAATCTATTGTACAACTGCGCCGTGCAAGTGCCGAACCTCGGGCATGAGATCCTGTACTATTCTCGATACATTTGGTTTGCTTCAATCGGTCGGACAAGGCCTGAACGGCCGGATGATAACCTTCTAGGCTCTAATCACACTCCTCCTCTGGCCCTTCTCCTTCGCCATGGCTCCCAGTCCGATACCCTTCCGCCGGCCCCGAACAACAGCCTCCAACGCCTTGCCGACGGCGGGCATGTCGCCGAGCATGGTCAAGTGCCCGCGCTCGGTGCTGACACGCCCGCCGCGCACCAGCTCGTACCCCTCAGGGAGCTGCGCCTCACGCGCGAGAACCACGCCGTCACCAGCGCGGAAGATGAGATCGTCATAGACGCCAGCATGAGCAATGGCCTCACGGCTTGCAACCTTCACGGCGTATACAGTGGGAATTTCCTTGCCATAAATGACGCCTAGGGGGGGATATGCGTTGGCTTCTGAGAGGGCCGGGTTGAACTGCGTCTCGGCGCGGAATTGCTTGACTTCGGCCAGGACACGCTCGAGGTAGGCGAGGTTTCTGGCGCGGTTTGCAGGCGTTGGCGTCCCAGATGAGCCTTTGGTGAACGGTGACGGCTTGGTGCCCGAGGCCTGGTTGCGGGTGTTGCCGTCGATCTGCGGGTTCATGTTTCCCTCACGGGCCTGCTCTACTCTGCGAGCTGCGTCGGCGAGGGACGGCGGGAGTGTGTGATTTGGTTTCTTTTCGCTTGAGCTACGGCTGCGGACCGATAGAAGAGAGCCAAAGGTTGTCGACTTCTCCTTAGGAACCAGTGGCGGCAATGGGGGCTCGATGCAAGGCGAGAGGCGGTATTTGATCCAATCGTTTACGTTGTGGAAGTCGATCCTGTATTCCTCCTTGGTATCCTTGTTGACGAAGCAGCAGCCGTCATCGGGTAAAAAAACGAACGTCGTCCTCAATGAGAAGTTGACTTGAGCAGTCAGGATCTTCTCGTTGAGAAGTACCGCATCACCATCCCTTAGGGGTCCTAGAACGTTGATGCATCGTTGAGGCGTGCCAATGTAGACCACGCCCGAGAAAAGGTCAGGCCTCTGGTTGACCACGTGGCGGGTAATGAGACCTCCGAGACTATGCGCCAAAACCAGCGCACCTCTGGGCTCCTTGGAATCCGGCTGGTTTGACGGAAGCTTTTCCAAGAACTCGATCATCTTGCGGGACAGCAGATGAGGGCTCAGTCTCCAGTCGTAGCCATAATCCCACAGACGCAGCTTTCCTTTTCGAACGTTCTCGCAGGCGCCAATCTTCTTGAACAACTTCCTCGAGATATCAATGGGGCCGATGTTTTGCAACATGCCTGACGGAATAATGCGCTCTTCCATCGACTCTTCGTCTTCGGGATCAAGGCCCACCTCCAGATCGGCTTTCCTCATGTTTAATCCGATTTTGACGGGAGCCCAGAGTTGATGGTGTGGAGGTTCCGCTGATCGCAGGATCGAGCCTCGATACCCGCCAAGAATGACTAAGTCTCCGGTCAAAGTCTCAAGAACTCTGTCCAGGGTCGAGGATCCGTCGTTGTCGGCCTTTTGTGCTGGAGCCTCGGGAACGGCTTTGTTCATGCCGTCCTCGGTCAACTTCAACGATGACCCGAGCTTGGGTAAACTGGGCATTTTGAACGTGGGCCTCTCGGGCAGACTGTCTTTGATCGCCTTCATCCTCACATTCGCCATTTCCCTGACGTGGTCAAACCTGCCATCGTCATCCCCGATGGAAGACGTGCGAGACAGTGAATGATACAAAAGCGAGTCATCCGATGTGACCCTCCTTAGTGCACGAGGTCTCGTGGTGGAAGGCCGTCCCGAAGACACGGAGGGGCGATTGCCAGGCGCATCGTTGGACATTGTTTGCGCTCGGGGAAGCCCATTGGCACCGCTAGACAAAGGAGCCGTGTTGCTGTACGGACCTCTGCTCTGGAATTGTGCTGGTTTTCGCTGGCCAACTGCCGATTTCGGCTCAGCTCTCTCTGCGGCGGCAGTGAAGAACGAGAACGAATTAAAGATTGCCGAAGGTGCCGGGAGCGAGGAGAAGGCGTTCGAAAATCTTTTGAGCGCGTCGGCCCCCGTAGAAGAAGAACGTTTGTGTCTCGTTTGACCGAAGGATACGGACTCGAGAGCGTTCTTGGGCGCTTGGCCATCTCCGCCGGTGAAGAACGTGCTTCTTGGACTCGACTGCCAGGGCGAGGGCAGATCTTTCGGGGCCGGCCTTGCCTTCTGGAGCTTCTGAGACTGTCGTCTGCGAGGTGGCGGCGTGGAAATTCGCAGTTCGGGCTCCGTCTCAAAGTTGGTAGGGATTTCGTCGGGGAAGGGTATCAGTTCCGGCGAGCTGGCGGAATCATCACTGCTCGAGGAGCCAGGTTCGAAAATAGCACCGGTTGACCTTTTTCTTTCCAACACAGCAGCTCTTTCAGCTGCGGATGTTTGTGGTAGTGTAAGACGGGTCGCGACAACGCTCAGCGCAGGCTGCATGACGGTTTGGGCGTCATCTTGGTCATTGTCACCATAAACAGGATCTTCGGACGGGACCCTTTCAAGGGTTGGCGACGGCGAACTCCTCCTCGAGGAGACGGCATCTTTTTGAGACATGATAACCATCGCGAACAGTTTGCTGTACGAATCGTAGTTACGACAAAGTTGGGTTGCAAGGTAGTATATAAAGGTTGCAATCTGCAGCCGGGAGTTCCGGGGGATTGGCTCAATGGCACATGCTCAGTATCCTCTTTTGGAGGCGTGAGAGTGGACACCGGCCAGCACTGCACCGAGGTAGTTGCGGGATAATGACCTGAACGAGAGGCCAAAACCGAATTGGTAACGAAAAAAGGGACCGGAGAATCTGGGGAAAAGTTGGGTCGAGGAAAATGCAACCCAATAAACGGGAGGAGGAAGAAGATGTTGTTTGCTGAGGTTGGGTGTCTCTTAGGTGGGTTGAGATGCTTTGGAGTTGAGAACTATGATTCAATACAACGCCGGGATCTGGAAAAGAAGAAAAAAAAGGCAGATTTGGCAGTGACGACCCAGAACTCCAGGACCCAAGGTGTCTGGGGCAGGGGACCACCGGGTAGATATTATATGAGAAAGGCCGTTAGATAGTACCTACCTCGCGACTCAGTAAAGCCGAGCACCTAAACGCGTACAACGGGGGGAGGCAATCTGCCAATCCACGTGTGCCCACTTGTTCCTATCTTTGACGTGTGTGTGTGCGTATCCGTACCTTGCCTTAGACATTTTCCTGTCAAGGCAACGTACATGTCGCCTCAGTCCAAGAGAGTGGGTAGCCATCACAAGACTGGAGCACGGAAGGGAAGCTTGCTCATGTCGTCCCGCCGCGTATGGATTACGGTGGAAGGGAGCCAGAAGTCTGATGCGCACAGAGCTGCGCCTCTTTCGCCCGAGAGCAGGGGGTATCCTGCTTCGGTCGTACATCGTATACTGCGAAGTAAATCTCCCGGCGCGAAAGGGCTCAGGCTTCAGGCTGCCAGATATCGAATGCGGCTAGACTGGAGATCGCCGTGTGTTAATCTCACTGCTGTTTCTCCCGCCCGCTCGATATTGTTATGCCGTACCGGGTCGACCTTCTGCCAGAGAGGGAGGCACGGATGACGGCAACGAGCGTTACTCTGTTGTAAAGGCAAAAAAAAAA